>ONZH01028933.1:0-222873 GCA_900303285.1 Rhinella marina
AACTATAACCTGTAATATTAATATACTGCGGCACAAGACATAGATGCAGATCATACAAATTAAAAATGGGATCCACAGGCTAATAATTACTATTCCTCAAACAAAGGTGTTAAACCCAAATATTTCACCCTATTTTATTGAAACGTAGCTTTTATTATTTTAACAAAAACAAAAAAATGAATAAAATCTTATTACTAGAAGTAAAAACACGAGAGTCTGTACCAGTACAATATATTCTTTATGAATTAGTATTGATCACTTGGTGCGCTGGTAAAAATTTTACACCTAATATGTATAAATAGTGTTATGGTTCAAATATGCATACAGCTGCTACAATGGCCTATATACTGCTTCTACTTTAGACAACGTTGCATTCTCACTGCTTTAGTATTATATAAATGGATGTATTTTCCACTTGCACTCAATTACGAATGGGATGAGCACTTGCAATTACTCTGCACTGCCACTGCAAAAGAGGCAATGACGCACAGGTAATCTTGAAGAGGAAGTAACACTTAGGCCTCATGAACGTGTGCCGGCCGTGCCGCAAACCGCGGTCCGCAATGCACGGGCACTGACCGTGAGGCAACCGCATGCGGATCGCTGACCCATTCACTTGAATGGGGTCCGGGATCTGCACCGCAAAAAAGTAGTGCTTGCGCTACTTTTTTGCAGTGCGGAGGCACGGCCAGAAACACCACGGAAGCACACCGTAGTGCTTCCGTGGTGTTCCGATCTGTGCCTCCACTCCGCATCTCCGTGATTGCGGACCCATTGAAGTGAAGGGGTCCACGATCCGTGATGCGGGCTGCACACGGCCGGTGCCCGTTTATTGCGGACCCGCCATATGCGGCCCGCAGCACGGGCACGGCCGGCACACGTTCGCGTGCATGAGGCCTTACACAAGTGCTGCTACCCCTTCAAACAGCTGATCGGTGGGTTACCAGGAGTCTGACCCCCACCAATCTGATATTAAAGGGGTTTTCTGGGATTTGAATATTGATGACCTATCCTCAGGTCATCAATAGTGATGAACGAAGCAAACTTTGGATGCTTCATCCGAAGTCGCTTTGTTAAAAACTTTGGAATAATACTGCACGGAGATCAGTCTACTTACAGTATGACAATGTATGGGCTCCGATGAGCAAGGCCAGTTATTCACAAAGTCACACGAGACTTCATTGAATAACTTCGATAGTTGATTTTTAAAGTGGAAAACCACTTTAAAACTTGAAACTGAAATTATTCGCGCGACTTCAGCTCATCGGAGCCCATACATTGTCATACTGTAAGTAGACTGATCTCCGTGCAGTATTATTCCAAAGTTTTTAACAAAGCGACTTCGGATGTAGCATCCGAAGCTTGCTTCGTTCATCATTAGTCATCAATATCAGATTGGCGGGAGTCCGACACCCGGGACCCGTGCTGATTAGCTGGTTGAAGAGAAGGCCAGGTTCTATGCGAACGCAGCCTTCCCTTCTTGTTTACCTGCTCGCTGTCGACATCACAGCGGTGAGCAGGTGGAATTACAAGAAGACATCCTGTTTACTTCAATGGGACGGCTTGTACACGAACACTTAAATCCTGAGAATAGGTCATCAATATTAAAATTCTGGAAAACCCCTTTAATGATCTGTCCTGAGGATAGGTCACCAATATTAACTGACTGCACAACTCCATTTACACAAAGACATTTCATAGGCCATACATTTTCATTGGCTGTTCAGCCTGTAGAAGAAAGAAGGCAAACATACATTGAGCGGGTTCAAGTTTATTATACATCGTCATATAAAAATATGCTTCTGAAAATACAGTTTACAAATACATTACTGACAGTAAACATTTGTGTGCAAGTTGTATGGAATGGAACAAGAAAATAACGTTACTTTACTGTGCACAACCTGAATTTGTCGTTCCCACAGAACAACTGGCATCCATACACAGATGAGGCTGCTAGTTGTTTTCCCTATGCTACTTTACATGGTTAAGCAATGTTGGAGATCCATTTTGTGTTAAGTCCCACTAAATCCATAGCATCCAATCAACAACCACATCTTTCTTTAGTGCAAGATATACCATGTAAGCAAATGATGGATTGTTGGCTACAGCTTCTGTACACAGTTGCGCCCATGAGCAATTCTCCTCATTGCCTTCTTCCTAAACTAACTTACTTGCAATCAAGTTGTCCGCGCTTACAAGTCTGCCTACAGCAGCATACATCCCAGAGATACAGCAATGCAGCAGTAATGGAGAAAACAGACCTGCAGACTGAATATGAACCTGATATATTAGGAACGGAAGCAAATTTGAAAAAGGGGAGGAGGAATAAAAAAAAAAGCGCTGCATAACATGAACTTTCATGGGCATTTTGTTGACCTTACTACATACAATTTATGTCTATACATTGATTGGTTCCCCCAAACAAATCAATTCAGTATACAAATCTTTTTACAAAATGTTCAAGCCAGAAGATGCATTAAAAAGGAATATATTGCTTTAATGCTAATACATAGCCTGCGGTTATTACAAAATAAAATAAAATCAAACACAAAGGATTGGGTTTACATGTAAATCTTTGGAAAGCAGATGGCTGACCATCTGTAAGGAAGTTCACCATACAGCATTTTGATAAAAGGGCGTAGGGCCCTAATGAGATCAGCCACATAGTTGTGCGTTTAAAGGGAATATATATATATATATATAATATATATATATATATATATATATATATATTAAAACGTTGTGCAACTTTCTAATATATGGCAGCCACAGAAACATTCTTGTCCACATGCAGAAATCTGAAAACCATCACCGGCCTGCTCAATTTAAGAGAGAGCACTGATAACGTTTCCATTAAATAAAAAAATTCTATATAGAACTGGAAATCACACAGCTCTGTAATACACATGCATTTATAATTCTGCTCACACGCCTTCTATGCCGCTTCAGTAGAGTGGTAATGCCCATAGATCAGTCCTATGTAAGGAATTATTGTGCTAAGTGAATAGTTAGCAGCAGAGATACGGGACAGCCATGGGTCAAGTTAAACTTCTTCAGTACTGCAAGAACTTCTTACTATGTGTGTCTTTTTTCTCTAAGATGGCTGCTTTACCTAGATAAGGCTACATACACACAACTGCGTAAAACACGGATGCAGTCTGTGTGTGTTCCACAGTTTGTGGAACGTTACGGTCACGGAGCAACGGATGCGGACAGCACTTCATGTGTAGTGAATGGGTCTGCTATATGCCATGGTTTACAAATTGCTCGTTAACGGTGACGTGGTTCGGCATGTAAGACTGCTGTTTACATGCAGAATTGTACGGCCATTAATGAATAGACTTTGAATGACTGCACTATATTTTGCAGATAAACAGCCATTTGGAAATTACACTGAACAGTACATCGCCATAGTTTCAGTGTGGTCAGCACAAATGAGTAGTGTAATTTGTATGCAGCCATGTCATACCACCATGAAGCAACTACTGAACTACCTTCTAGGGTTTGGATCATTCTTCGCATCTCTCTCATGACGTATCATTCTGCACTTTCCAGTGATAGCATCTGGTCGTGATATTGACATGCCCCTGGAGACAATCCTGTATGGAACAAACAAGACAGGGCGAAAACAACAATTAATAGCTTCATACACCGTGCAACCCTTACTGCACACTGCCAGCTCACATGATGCACATGGAACGTGACCGGTATACAGTAAGTAGAATTAGAAGAATTGGGTTGTGTCTACATTAAAAAAACCTCTCTTTCCTTGAGCACATTTTTCACTCATACATTAGATTACAATTCCCCTGTCAGTGGCACATGGCTTAAAGGGGTTGTGTCACTTCAGCAAGTGGCATTTATCATATAGAGAAAGTTAATACAAGGCACTTACTAATGTATTATGATTGTCCATATTGTCTCCCTTGCTGGCTGGACTTTTTTTTCCCATCAAATTAGGAGACAATATGGACAATCACAATACATGATAAATGCCATTTGCTGAAGTGAGACAACCTCCTCAACCCCTTGTAGACCTTGGCACTTTAAAGATGGCGCCCGCTCATTGCGGAGACCTGAGGAAGATGTATGCGATCAGCCAAATGTGACCACGGCATCTGAGTGGTGCAGAAGCCCCACGCTCCAGCGCCCTTAACAGCGTTCACCAGATGAGAATGGGGGAGCTGTAATATCCCAGTGATGGCTCAGAGCCTCAAGCAGGCTCCGATACCCATCACTTGTATATATCAATACAGGCCACCAAGCAAATGGTGTGTTCTGTGATGGATACATACCCATCACAGAACACAAATGACAATCTAATACAGTCAGGGTCACAATATGACGATGAAAATAAATTTTTTTTTATTTTTTTCAACGTTTTTATTTTTAATTTTTTTCCCAGTATTAAAACAGAAGAACAACTACACAAGTGTGGTATCGTTGCAATCGTACTGACCTGGAGATGAAGGTAAAAGGTCAATTTTACAGCAAATGGAACAGCATAACCCCCCCCATAAAACTGAGGCATAATTGAATCTTTTTACCAATTCCACCCCATTTGGAATTTTTTTCTAGCATCATATCCAAAATTACAAAGTGCCATTAGAACGTTCAACTTGTCCAACAGAAAACAAGCACTCACAAGGCTATCTGAACGGAAAAATAAGAAGGTTGGGAAGGCGGGGAGTGAAAAACGAAAACACAAAAACAGAAATTGCAAGGTCCTCTAAGGGTTAATGCCATTGCAGATTTAAAACTTCTCATGTTAAACCCACGGCATTGTAAATATAGAATGTGGATTTAAAGGCTATGTACACCTTTGGGGGCAACTGTACTCATTATGAGCTAAAATCATGTTTTTAATTGGTCCTTTTCTCTGTACAGAGCTGAGATGCTCTACTAGCAGAATCTGAATTTTCTCTCTGCTCTGTACTCCTTATGTCTCCGAATGTGGCTTAAATAAGTGTCTATGACCTCTTAGTAATGACCAACACACAGTGAAAGTAGGATGTATACAGCAAGAAAAAGTTAAGCCTTTGTGATAGAACGGCTCAATATTTTTTAATAAAGACCAATTGAAAAAATGACCGAGAGCCACAAATGAGTAAAATGCAAAATCATTAAAAAAAATCCCCCTGAACGCTTACATAGCCTTTAAAGCCTCTGCAATTAAACAGCAAAAGGTGGGGTTCTCCTAATTTAAGAGGACCTGGTGACCCACCTGGGATTTATCAGTCTCAGATGAGCTCTGAATGCGCCCACAAGAGGCTATTTTTACCTACAAATAGAGGCCACCATTATATATTAAAGGGGTTCTCTGGGAATTAAGAAAATGAAAATACGCAAATATTACTTTATTATAAATATATTCCCAAATACCTTTCATTAGCTATAATGGCTTGTTTTGTTCAAGGAGCAATGATTAGGAGAAATAAAATGGCCGCGTTCCTATTAGTACCACAGAGAACCTGTCCTAATCACACAGGAGGACAAGTGACTTTACAACACAGAGAAAGAGCTGCCTCATCCTCCTCTCTGCTCTACTTGTCAGGGATTATGACCCTGACTACAGTTTAATATGATATTTATCTGAATCTTTGTGGGAATGGAGTTCAAGAGGAGACATGAAGTACAGAGAGGATGGACTGTGGTAATGTGGGGCTGTGATAATGGAGACTGCATACAAGAGCTGCTGCTCATTAGCCACATCTACTTATGAACTCCATTCCTACAGAGATTCAGCTAAAGATCTTAGCAGCTGTATTCAGGATCATAATCCCTGACAAGTAGAGAGGAGGATAAGGGCAGCGCTGTGGCTCATCTGAAGTAACTTGTCCTGTTGTAT
The DNA here is from genome assembly GCA_900303285.1 of Rhinella marina. Lineage (NCBI taxonomy): Eukaryota > Metazoa > Chordata > Amphibia > Anura > Bufonidae > Rhinella > Rhinella marina. The sequence goes on from ONZH01028933.1 coordinate 5,849, forward strand.
GACTAGGACAGGTTTTGTGTATACTAATAGGACAGCGGCCATTTTGTTTCTCCTAATGATTGCTCCGCAGACAAAACAAGCCATTATACCTAATCACAGGTATTTGGGAATATATTTATAATGAAGTAATATTTATGTATTTTCATTTCTTTAATTCCCGGAGAACCCCTTTAAGTGAAAACTGGACAGTACAAAAAAGGTCTGCCTGACTCCCCCCTCCTCCGCATGTGGTCAATTAAGACAAAACGCTCAGATGTAAAATATGTGGAATAAGTGATGTATTAGGTAGATCCATGTGACCAGCGTGATGTAGTGAGGACCTTCTTAATAGTGCAAGTAGATATGTGTTTAGTGTAAGACTGGTAAAACACATGGACCAAGGAACACTATGGTCATGGTCACATGTGGCAGATTTGGTGCAGAAATTTCTGTAACTGTCCTGCAGAAATCTGTGCACATGCTGCATGAACAACTCCATTCAGCTTCATGGACAGGTAAAGTACAGTCTAGAAACCTGATCAATTGGCTGCAGGAACTTCCGAGTTTGAAAATCTGTTCCGTGGAATTGGAGTAAAGGAATTGATTTTATGTCAGTGCTGGGATGATCAAATATGATGGGCCAAATAGATGTCAGCCAAACAGCTATGAACAAGAGCACATCATGTGCTCAAGACGCGTAAGCAAAATGGATGACACTGTACGAGAAAATGGAATGTCTGGTCTGAACAATCCCAGTTCATCAGCATCATGAATGCAGACTGCATGGTGTCATCATTTCAGAGATGTTCCTATACTGTATAGACTAGGGATGGGCAATTAACCTTATCGACCTAAAAATAAATAAAAAAAATTAAGGGAGTCAAGAGTACTGCCCCACAGAAGATTGCAAATACATCCCAGACATACCTGTGTGCACTGTGTGTCTGTATTACATGTCCAGGAAAAGCACTTTTATTCTGCAGGAAAACAGCTCCCAAGTGCCCAGCTGAAAGTGAAGGTAAAAACCGCTTTCTCTCCCGACTCGATTTCTAACAGCTATATCTTCTGATATACTGGATATAATGCTGTAATTTTGGTATCATTTGAAAGCTTGGAATGCCAGCTTTCATAGAAGGTCATTTTTCTATCTGCTACCAATCCCAAGATATGAGCAGCTGAAGCAGCCCTCCCCTCTTCAGTCTGGTTTGCAGCAGCAGCAAAGCTGTGCACTTGGGAGCTGTTTTCCTGCAGAATAAAAGTGCTTTTCCTGGACATGTAATACAGACACAGTGCACACAGGTATGTCTGGGATGTGTGTGCAATGGTCTGTGGGGCAGTGCTGTTAGTTATATTGGTGAAAATTAGGTGACCGAGTCCCTTTAACTATACCAAACATTTATTGATCTGGTGGTTTATATTAAGAAAACAAATGTGTAGAAAACAATTGTGAATTCCAGGCAGCCAAAGCTGTGACTTTCTATGTATTGGTTGGTTTGTGCTAATAAATGCAATGCTTTTCTTTTTCTTAGGCCTAACAGTAGAGATGTCACAGTGTCATCCAAATTCTGCGCCTTCTATTTTGGGTTTTACCCTACAGATAGTATCTCCCTCTCACAACAACAGTAAACTGTATTGTATTAACTATACAGGAGGTTTTTTCATTTGTGCCAACTGCTACAGAAGGACAATATTTTCTATTTAACTTTGAATGGCATTGTACTGCCAAAATGAAGAAGAACAAATAGAATCTAAGAGTTTCCAAACCATACCCCTTTATGATGTAAGCGTCCCTTTAGTGACAGGAATTTGAGCGATTACAAAAAGGGAGGGGGCTCCCTATGCCCCGATTGGCAACCATGGGTGCAATGGGGAGGTACCAAGGGCTAATCATACCAGCTGGGGCCTAGAGCATTCCACTGCACAAATCATTTATTAATGGTTAGTAACACTGTACCACAAAAAAATGAAGAAATACACAATGCGTCGGTACAGCCATCACATGATTAATCAGTAACAGATGAGGACAAATAACGGTCCCTTTATCTGCAGGGAAAGTATGTTGAAATCCTCAGGGCAAACACTGTCTCCTGGGTGTACACAGGAGAAGGCCTTCTAGCATACACACTTCATAAGCTAATCAGAATTTACAAGAGACCTTTGGACACATCACAATTCAGCAAAAAATATTTTGTGCTTTTTAAATATATACCCAGGCTGTGTCATTACAGAGGCATGCCTCATGTCTCCCGGACAATAATCTATAACATTACTGCATTAATAAGGTCAGAAACCTTTCCCCTGGGAGCCACAGACTGCTCTGCTCTACAGCAGAGACCAGGGGTCACCAACCCCCAGCACTCCAGCTGTGGTGAAACTACAACTCCCAGCATTCTCCAACTTACTGCATCCTGGTTTACACTGAACTCAGAGTGCAGTCCACAGTCTAGTGTAGCCGCTGCTGCTGCCAGCCATTCCACAGTCTAGTGTAGCCGCCGCTGCTGGCAGCCATTCCACAGTCTAGTGTAGCCGCCGCCAGCCATTCCACAGTCTAGTGTAGCCGCTGCTGCCAGCCATTCCACAGTCTAGTGTAGCCGCTGCTGCCAGCCATTCCACAGTCTAGTGTAGCCGCCGCCAGTCATTCCACAGTCTAGTGTAGCCGCTGCTGCTGCCAGCCATTCCACAGTCTAGTGTAGCCGCCGCCAGTCATTCCACAGTCTAGTGTAGCCGCCGCTGCTGCCAGCCATTCCACAGTCTAGTGTAGCCGCCGCCAGTCATTCCACAGTCTAGTGTAGCCGCCGCTGCTGCCAGTCATTCCACAGTCTAGTGTAGCCGCCGCTGCTGCCAGTCATTCACAGTCTAGTGTAGCGCCGCTGCTGCCAGTCATTCCACAGTCTAGCGTAGCCGCCGCTGCTGCCAGTCATTTCACAGTCTAGTGTAGCCGCGCTGCTGCCAGTCCATTCCACAGTCTAGTGTAGCCGCTGCTGCTGCCAGCCATTCCACAGTCTAGTGTAGCCGCCGCCAGTCATTCCACAGTCTAGTGTAGCCGCGCTGCTGCCAGCCATTCCACAGTCTAGTGTAGCCGCCGCCAGTCATTCACAGTCTAGTGTAGCCGCCGCTGCTGCCATCATTCACAGTCTAGTGTCAGCTAGCTAGCCGGCCGCTCCTGCAGTCATCCACAGTCTAGTGTAGCCGCCGCTGCTTGGCCAGTCCATTTCCACAGTCTAGTGTAGCCGCCGCTGCTGGCAAGTCATTCCACACGTCCTAAGCGTAGCCGCCGGCCGCTTGCTGCCAGTCCATTTCACCAGTCTAGTTGTAGCCGCCGGCTGGCTGGCCAGTCATTCCACAGTCTAGTGTAGCCGCCTGCTGGCTGCCAGTCATTTCACAGTCTAGTGTAGCCGCTGCTGCTGCCAGTCATTTCACAGACTAGTGTAGCCGCCGCTGCTGCCAGTCATTCCACAGTCTAGTGTAGCCGCCGCTGCTGCCAGTCATTCCACAGTCTAGTGTAGCCGCCGCTGTCGGTCCACAATCTGGTGATGTAGCTATTTAGTCTACAGTAAATTCACTCATTATTTTACAAGGGACAATGCTGATTTTTAATTTGGTGCCCAAAAATATAACTTGGCTACTAAAGACACTAAGGGATATTTTCTTTAAGCTTGGAGCCCTGATTAGAAAAGCAAGGTTCATTTGAATGGTTTAGATGTACATATTCAGCTCTAAAAGTAAAAAGAAGTGAATTAATTACCCAAATAAAAGGGAAAATTATACCTGTTGTATATGTCATCATCTTCGCCACCCCATCCCCAGTAATTGTTGGGAAATCCATTGATTTTTTCAAATTGTTCCTTGCTTAAGGCAGATACACCTCCAAAATACTGGTTGTATGGTAACCTGAAAAAAATAAGTACACCAATAAATACTATTAGTTTTCAGCCTCTGTGATACTGCACTGTGAGGAGCAGGACCTTCTGAAACAAATACACAGCCTATTTTAGGTTTTTGGGATGCAGTGTATTTTTTACATGAATGTTTCTTTATTGCGTGATTCCAAGAGCCATAACTTGTTTTCCAGTCCACGTAGCTCTATGTGTGCAAAGGGTTCTTTCTGTGTGCAGAACCGTATCTGCCATGAGGTGAGGTGAGAATCTCGCATGTGACGGCAGCCAACCTGCCTCTGAGGGGGCAGCGGTAGTTTGCCACTAGGCCTGAAGCCTATGAGGCAGTAGAACAGTGCAAGAGGTTGCGATGACATCATTGCGACTTCCAGTGCCGGGTCACAGGTGGCACAATCACACAGTCCCGAATACTTGCTTCCTAAGAGGTCATGTGAGCGCCTGCACTGGGACGTGGCAGCTCAGAAAAGGAGTTCAGTAACTTTTAGTATTTTGTTTTTTGATTTTATTATATATGTCGGCATTACTGGGGGGACTACAGGGACTACAATATAATTCAGTGGGCATTACAGGGGGCAGTAGAATACAGGGGCACTATTGGAACTCATTTCTGAATAGATCTCTATTCTTCTAAATAGCTCTAATTAAAAGTTATGTTTTAATGGAACCATACACATATAGGCAGTTACCTTTTGAGATTAGTGCACTATGGGTGGGCACTACAAGGGACATTATAATAAAGGTTGAACTACAGGTGGGCGATTAAAATACAGGGAGCACTACAGGGGGCACTATGGAGGGGCCATTATAATACAGGCCAAAGTGCTACAGAGGGCACTATAATACTGGCTGAAGCACTGGGGGGGGGGGGGTCTACTATAATACAGGCTTGAGCACTAAAGGGTGGGGGATTAAAATACACACCGGGGCACTGCAGGGGGCACTAAAGCACTACAGGCGGCATATGGGGGGCATTATAATACAGACCAGAGTGTATTAGGCGCACTGCATGGGGCATATATATATATATATATATATATATATATATATATATATACACACACACACACACGCACTAAAAGAGAGAATACATGTACTGGCACAAAAAGGGGTCATTATAACTACAGGGAGCACTGTAGGGGGGTTTATAAATACTGGTGGTGCAGTGGCAGTTCCGATCGGAGCCCCAGCAGTGTAATCACGGGGCTCCGGTTACCCTGGCAACCAGGACCAAGCACAGGGAGAGTGTAAAGTGCTATTCACCCTGCTAGAGCTCTATTAGGGTGAATAGGGGGCTAATACTTCGTAAATAAAAATAAAAAAATCCAAAACAAAAAAAAAAAAAAAAAAAACCAATATATTAAGTTCAAGGGCCCATACACACGACCGTGTGAATGTGGCCGCATCTATTCCGCAATTTTCTAGAATAAATGCGGCCGCATTCACTTCAATGGGCAGCGTGCGAACTTGCCGCGGCTCCGCAAGAAATTACAGAACATGTCCTATTCTTGTCCGCAACAGCATGTTGCGGTTTGCTCTCCAGTCTGAAGACGGAACGGAATGCTTCTAGGAGCATTCCGTTGTCTTCAGTTCAGTTTTGCCCCCATTGACAATGAATGGGGACAAAACTGAAGCGTTTTATTCCGGTATTGAGCCCCTATGACGGAACTCAATACCGGAATTTAAAAACGCTAGTGTGAAAGTAGCCTTACCCCTTCTGCAATCCTAGATAACATATTAAAGGCTACCTTTGCAAGGAGTGGGGGTGGGAAAGAGTCTACCTGTAGTGTCCTATCAAGACACTGACCGTCATTCCAGAAAACTATTAGATCCATGATCATTCCTTTATCCACTGTACCATTCCCTGGTCTGTGGTATGTACTACAAGTGTGTACTTACATATCCACATCCATACAGAACTATATGCTACATACAGAGACTTCCATATAGCACTTCTACAGATGGTAGGGTATAAGGAGTGTGTGCACAAAATAATCCCTTACCCAAACCCAAATTTATCCATGGATACAGACAAGTGTCTGGGTTGGCTGTAACACTTGTAGATGTTCCGGTCATCCATAGGTATCAGGTCAACGTCACTGAATACAAAGCAATTATAATCATATTCTTTCAGAGCTTCCATATAGCCAACGTTGAGCAGTTTAGCGCGGTTAAAAGTTTCATCTCCGTCCTTGAAGTGTGGGGAAAAAAAAAAAAAGAAAAAAAAATGAAATTATTTGCCTCGTTTTATAAATCCTTTGAAGACAACCCTGATATCTACCCATAATGCATGTATCTGCTAGATATGCTGTAATGTAGTGGTATACACAGTGCTAGATATAGTCACACTTTAAAGGGGCACTACCATCAATCTTTTTTGCCACATATTAACAGGCTATATGCGAATATTTTTTTTTATTTAGATATTTTTGGAAGTCACTCCGTTTTCATACTTTTTGGCCTGACTTTTTAAAAGGGTTTTCCTAGATTTTTCTCATCAGTATCTGATCAGTGAGGGTCTGACACCTGGGACCCCCACCAATCAACTGTTTAAGAAGGTAGCAGCCTTACCAAGCACAGTGCTGTACATTGGATTGGGACTGAGTGTGATACCAATCACAGCCGCTTTCACCTGAATGAGGCTGAGCTGCGCCTAGGCCACATGACACATGAACGTGTTATAACTCAGCCTGGGAAAAGCCGAGAGAAGGCCTCAGCGCTCACAGGAAACAGCTGCCTTCTCAAACAACTGATTGGCGGAGGTTCCAGGTGTCGGACCACCACCAATCAGTAGTAAAATCTTGCAAAACCCCTTTAACGTCCTCCTTTACTTGGATTTTTAGTGCAGCAGATAGCCTCACTTGTCTTTCTCAGTCAGACCATTCACTACGGACAGGGAGGGAAGTGGCGTGAGTGACTTGGTTAATGCATCACACACTACACTGATAAGTGCAATATTCTTCCTTATAGGTATATCAACAGAACAACAGAGCTGTCACTGTTATCTCATTTCTACATCTACTATTATATTAGCAGATAACATCTTATTTCTGTGCTGACTGCTACAGAACAATATTTTGTACTTAATATTCAATGGTATAGTACTGCAGAAATTAAGAAAAACTGCCAAAACAATTCTAAAACAATTTGTTTTCTATGCATATAGAGTTTAAAAAAAATAACCCTTGATGGATGTGTCTCTTAAGCTTCTTTTACAACCATGTTTGTGCATAAATTACATAATCCACATAATTTTCCAAGTGTTTGTTATATCAAATATCTGGAATCTGGAATGACGATTTTCACACCGACACATCAAAGTGAACGGCGGGTGTGGATAAGAATTTTACAGCATTTATCATCACAAATGAAGGCCTGAGTAAGTCCTTTCACATAGGCGTTACAGTCAATTACATGCGCCAGCATCTGTCATGTGGGATGGACAAGACTACTCACCCAGTATGCAGACTTCAGCAGGGTGCAGACTCTTTGAAAATATCATCGGGGAAGAGAATAATTTCATGACAACACATTTTGATGCCTTTTAAAACAGTTGTTCAGCCACTTAACTAAAAAAATGGTGTAAAATAATAAGAGTCATACTTACCTCACCGATCCCCCACAGCTTACATTCTGATGCGGCCCCTGTACTTCTTGGTCCCTCTGAACAAGGACATGTGACTGCTGCAGCCAATCACTGGAAGTACAGAGACAGCAGGGCACCTGGCAAGTGTTAAGAGGAGCCGTGGAGGATTGGTGAGGTATTACTTCTTATTATTTTAACCAAATCTAGAGGGGACTTTTTCCACTCACGCCAGTTCTAAAAAAAAAAAAAAGGGGGTGTGTCGGTTTGGCATGGGTGGGCCAGCCTACCTCAATCGTTTTCTACACCCGTTTTAGGATAAGAAAGTAATCTAAATGTACACCAGCAAGGGAGCTGACGAAGATTTAGGCCGGCGGTGGATGCACCTAAGTTATGTAGAGGCCTGTGCCTCTACATAACTTGGGTGCATCATGCACCAGCGCAAGGGGTATTAAGACCAGTGTCTAAAATGCCGGTCTTAATATAGGACCCCATAAGTGGCCAGGCAACCCCTTCATTTCTTTCTTTAGTTTAACCTATTAAGTTACAGTGAATTCACACTGCAGAGTACAGCAGTTCTATATCCCAACATATCCTAAATAGTGTGTCACTATATATCTATATAAGCATATACTGTCACCTACAGGCTCCCAAGTAAAAAAATAATAATAAACTGTATATGTATCGGTCAGTAGAGACTTTTTTTTTTTTTTTCATTTATTCTACAGAGAACAGCATAGTCAACTAAGCTATTCTATACAGCAACAGTATACTAAACAGGTACCTACCAGCCCAAAGCAGCCAAAAAAACACTCTTATGGCTTCCATCAGGTAAACAGGATCTTATGGATAAATTTTACATATACGCCAGAGGCACTTCACACACATACGCCAAATGTATACTGCGAGTGTAGTGTAAATATACACTTAAGCCAGACACACACGAGCGAGTTCAATGCGAGAAACTCGCAGCGTGTCAGAGTGAGGTCCTATGCTGACTTCTGCTAATTATAATGCTGTGTGACCCTGAAAGTCCTGGAATCTATAGTATTACACTGAGCGTATGATGTCAGTGTAATTCAGAAGATTTCAGGAGTCTCAGGTTCGCACAGCATTATAAAAAAAATTATAATTCTGTGCGATCCCGTCAGCGGAGCGAAGGCTCGAATAAGACCTCACTCCCAGAGGTGTGACCCGCACCTATCAGACAATGGGGACATATTCTAGAGATATGCCCCCATTGTCTGAGATGGGAATACCCCTTTAAGATATAAATTAGATATTGTCTTCTCTGGCACTCTGATAATCTGGAATAATACATAATCCAGCACCTGCGCAAATGTAATTGATGCTGAAATGGTGCAATTAAACAGAGAACGAAAAAATAATGTGCTCCACAAACACAAAGCTTTTAGGCAGGTAATCTCTGACAAAAACAGTGAATACGTCTTCCTAAAAGAAATGTGCTGTAGTGAACACTGCTAAATGCAGATTAAGGCACGAGACCCAGAAAGACAACATGCTTTTCCAGTTGGACGGTTTCTTCTCAGATAGATATCAAGAGCCTATCCACCTTAAAACTGGAACCTTCCCACGCCTACCCCATAATCAGTGATTACATCAGAGAAAGCCTCTAATTAGAGAAGAGCAGTTAGGCTAGGGCTACACGACAACATTTGTTGTGTGACAATCAGTTGCACGACACATAGGGCACAACTACACTACTATTGATGTTGCACCAATGTGACAATTTTTATAATTCAAGTCTATGGTGTCGCACTGCGCAGTTTTTGCGGCTGTCGCGGCGCAGCATGTCGCAGTGCAACACCATAGACTTGCATTATAAAAATTGCAAATGTCGTCGTGTAGCCCTAGCGTTACCATAGCAAATCCCAAAAGACAAAGAACCTGTCATTGCCTGTTTCCAAGGAACACAATCCTCTGAGAGCACTGACTAACAGGTATTTTTATGGATATATTAAAGGTGCATCACAGCCAATCTTCAAAGACACAAACATACTTGTAGAGGAAAGGAAGTCGTCTCATCATAGAGAAGGAAGGAAGCAGAACGTGGCAGCGGCAGCTAAGCTTATCATGCTCAATATGCATGTTTCACATTATTTGCACGTATGAAAACAGAATGTCAGGCTAATCCCCGTGTAAAGAGAAGTGATACTGCATGTTTAATGTAAAAGTGTTTCACATCACCCAGGCAAGATACGACAGACAGTAGAAGCTGTTTAGTTCTTTTCATCTGTACCATTTTGCTGACACTCGTCTTGCAGGTGGGGACAGGAGGGTGAGAAGTCACCACTTTATGGCTGAGCTCTTCAGTATCTCCTCCTGGATTATCTACAGACAGAAAGAGCAGAAGGGAAAGGGAAGAGAGACAGGAAAATACAGATGAGGAAATGGCAGACAGAAAGTCAGTGCAGCAGAGAAAAACAGAACAGCAAAACCGCTCTCCCCTCCGAGTACCTCATTCCTCAGAACTAACCCGCCCAATCATCTGGAGAAATGCCAGCAGAAATGGCTGGCTCCTAAAGTGCACCGTACAATTTAGTGGTCAGACAGAAATGTTTCTGTGGGTTCTGGAGAGAAGTAAGAAAAGTAGTGATTGGGGCAGACATACTGAAGGACAGATTCTCCCCAGCATGAAGTGGCTGCTTACAATGCATTCAACTACACAGCAAAATGCCAACGTTATACCCATCACAGAGAGGAACGGCATATGGCTGATAGGTCATCACTTTGTATTTGGTGGCTGTACACCCGCCAGGACCCCCGAATGCTGCTTTGACAGCTGTATGGCAGCACTACTGACCCTCCACTGTGCAGGGAATTGCAGCACAACTCTATTTTAGGATCCATTCACACGACCGTAAGTGGTTTGCGGATCCGCAAATCATGGGTGCCAGCCGTGTGTGTTTTCCGTATTTTGCAGAACGCACACAGCCGGCCCTATGATAAAAAAAATGCCTATTCTTCTCTGCGATTGTGGACAAAAAAAATAGGACATGCTCTATATTTTTTGTGTGGCCGCAGAATGGAACTACGCGTGAAGTCCGCGTCTTTTGCGGTCCCATTGAAGTGAACAGGTCTTCACCTGTTCCGCAAAATTGTTACAAACCAGTTCGATTTATTTACATGGTGAAAATGGGTGAGGAGAAAAAAAACAAAAACAAAAAAAAAAAACGAGAAGACGAGCATGAGGTAAGCAACTACATGAGCATATCTGTTAAAACCTGGTACACCTGTACGTCACGGTGGTTGAGGTAATAATGTATTGAGCGTGCTGGCTGTATCATGCAGGAGACGTCCAACTGCAACGATGGGGAACAGTGATCCCACTAAACCTGGTCATTTAACCCCTCAGGTACCGCAATCAATGCTGATCGCAGCAGAGGGATGCAGCTCCATCTGCCTTCTGATTGGAGCCCCTGCAGTGAAATCGCGAGGCTCCGATCAGTTACCATGGCAGCCTGGACACTTTTGAAGCCTTCCAGACCTGCCATGATAAGCTCCCTACTGTGCACAAAGCACAGGGCAACAGGGAGAGCGTGAATATCCGAATAGATTTGGGTGAATAGGATAAGGGATGAAAAGATCCCATGTTCTAGCTCCCTAAGGTAGCTAATAGTTATTAAAAAGTTTTAAAAAAAAATGAAGTGTTTAAATCACCTCTCTTTCTCTAATTTATATATAAAAATATATTAACAATAAAAAAATAAACATATCACATAATGCCATGTCTGAACTGTTGAAAAAAACAAACAAACAAAAAAAAAAAAAACGTCTGTGTGGTGAACACCGTAATGGGAAAAAAAAAAAAGTCATTTTTTTGTCACGCCCCCCCAAAAAATATTGAACAGTATGAAAAATGGTACCAATAAAAACTACAGTTTGTCCCGCAAAAAGCAAGCCCACATGCAGCTCTGTGGATGGAAATAAAGTCATGGATGTCACAAAATGGCGATGCAAAGAAAATTTAGATTTTTTCCAAAGGTTTATATTTTTTTGAAAGTAGTAAAACAAAAAGTAAAACCTATACAAGTTTAATATCGCTGCAGAATACGGACATCATGTCATTTTTAGCGCATCAAAACCCCAAAAACCTTGGTGGGATTTAGGGGTTTTTTTTCTTCCATTTAACCCCCCCAAAAATATTTTTTTCTTGTTTTTCAATAACAGACATGATAAATTAAATAGTGCCCTTAAAAAACACAACTTATCCTGCCAAAAATGTCCCCTCATATGGCTATATGAATGGAAAATTAAAACTTTATGGCCAACGGAACGACGGGTGGAAAAAAACGAAAATGCAAAACAAAAAATGGGCCCGGTACTCAAGGGGTTTATTTGATCATGCTCACTTATATAGCGCTAACATATTCCGCAGTGCTTTACTCACATTTGCATCACACTGTCCCCAATCTAAGGTGTTGTCTCTAAGGCTAATACCATCGAAAAAGGCTTCCATTTTCTCCCTATTCATTGTCAATGGGGACAAAACGTAACCGAACAGAACGGAGCGCTCCAAAATGCATTCTGTTCCGTTCTCATACCGGAGAGCAAACCGCAGCATGCAACGGAGAAAATGGATCCGTCCCCCATTGACTTTCAATGGAGTTCATGACAGATCCGTCTTGGCTAGGCCATGTTCATAACGGATGCAGATGGATATATTATCATGACGGAAGCATTTTTGCTGAACCCTGCTGGATCTGGCAAAAACGCTGGTGTGCAAGTAGCCCAAGTGTCTAAATCAACATATAGAAATTCACAGCACTTGTGTGTCTATTACTATGATGTGGCATATTTGTACTGAGTGTTGTCGCCCTTCATAGCATAGTCAGACTGCTGCCCTGCACTTCTGTTCTCAGACCATTATAGGAGTTACAGGATGTCATATGATAGGAAGCAGTTCATGCTATCAAATATTGGCTGCACTCCAGGAAAGAAAGCAATATTCATGTAGCAGATACATATGTAACCCTGCAGATGCTGTGAGCTGCCTATGAAGTAAAAAAACCCCTCACACATACTATAAAGTATGTATATAGTATTAGATAACAGCAAGACAGAAAACAGAAACTGTCCTGCTACTCCTTATCTCCAGCAGCCCAGTGCTTACACTCCAGATCCTCCTGCCAGAAGAAAGGGGGAGAAGCAACACACACTGAGGACAGAGCAGAGCAATCTGAGCATGCACATTCCACTTTACAGCTGCTGGAGGTAACCTAAAGCAAACATTTCAGACAGTGAGCGCACGCTTACATTGTACTGCCAGAGAAGCCACTGCGCTGGACCAAAGTGCACATAGATTAGTTTATCATTTCAGAAAATGACCTATTTCTTATTAGCTATGTCACTGGAGTACACACGGCGTCCTCCGGATAAAACGGCGGCATGCAAGTGGGTTCTGTTTTCAATCTGATGGCTACTTGGTTTGGTAAGTAAACCTGTAAAAATTGCCGAAACACAAAATACATAATTAGTGATCCAGTAAATGCATTTACTGGTTCACTACTTTTGGATTTCACTTGACTTCCACGTGCCCTTTCTTGCTTTTGTAAAAATCACTGAGCCATTAAGAATAAATGAAACAATTCACCTGCCAACCAGCCGCTATGCGGGACCATACACAATGAACCCGCAGTAATGTAGTCATGTGCACATCTCTCCCAACCCCTCCATAAACATGCATGCTCGGCCAACTCCCTGGACATCAGCCTTAAGGGGAGTTGCAGGACATTTATCGAATGTCTACGGACAAGCTACTTTCAGAGGGCAGTAATATTGTTCTTCACAGTAACGGTACATAGCGCCATAGACTACATTGGAAGCAGTCTAAACAAAGCAGAAAAGCAAACACTTCTTCATTCTGACAGGATATTACGTGTTTAACTTGCTCACCATTAATAAAAGCGTACCTTCCCCCCTATAAATGTATCAGTCAGACATACCATGCATGAACCCATTAATCAAGCCTGGTTCAGGATCCTCCCTGACTGGGTGATTCAACCACATAATGACGTGCAGGATCTACTAAACATACACTGCTCCTTTTACAAGTGAACAATATCAGTCATTAACTCCAACACTAAATTCCTCCAACTCCAATAAATCCATTGTACTTGTGCAACTGGTACCCCAACTTAAAACACAGAACTTGGATTGGATTTGGAGAGAGCGTCTACATCGCGTGAAGAGGCTTATAGGCAATACACGCTCCTCTGGAATTCTGGGAAGAAAGAAACGCAAATTATTTGCATTTGCAACTTTTTAAGCGCCATTGCGCCTAAATCAAGGCACAAGTGATGTTTCTACGCCACCCTCGCCACATTGCCAAAAGAGGGCTTGGTGAGTGCAGGGCCACAGGGCCAGGTGAATTTATCTTCTTTTCCGGATCTGACACCCTGCCGATCAACTGTTTGAGGAGGAGGTGGCGCTCCCAGTGAATGGAGCAAGTACTTGTAATTACACTCGCCTCCGAGACGACCTGCAGTGAAATGAACAGGAAGTAGCACCCACATGGAGTGCCGCCTCCTATTCAAACAGCTGATTGACGGGGGTGCCAGGTGTTGGTCCCCGCCAATCTGATATTGGCAGAGGAGTCGCATAGTCCCAAATTAACAGGAGTAGATTAGAGATAGATCTTTAGGATATCATCAAGTAATGAGCCATAAGCTACTAACTATGGACAGGGCGGAGAGATCAATCCCTAGATAATTAAGTGGTCTGTATTTACTAATTAGGTGACTTCTGAAGGCAACTGGTCACACTGGATTTTACTTAGGGGTATCAGAGTACAGGGGGCTGAATAAAAAAAAAATTAAAAACAGTATCATTTTCTTTTCACACATACTTCTACTTTGTGTTGGTCTATCACAGTGATGGCGAACCTTTTACAGACTGAGTACCCAAACTGTAACCCAAAACCCACATATTTATAGCAAAGTGCCAACGCAACAATTAAACCTGAATACTACAGTCCAGTATAGTATATCCTCCATGTACTTTATCACTTAGCTATAATAGCCTGTCTACATTCAGTGCACTGCCTGTGCTGTTCATATCGCGCCCTGAACTGATGAATGGCAGGAATATTCTAAGGCACATTGGTACGCCATAGACTTTTTCCAGGGTACATAAAATCCCAATAAAATACATTTAAGTTTTTTGGTGTAACGTGAAAAAGAAGATAAACTGAACAAGGGATAGGACAGTTCTATAGAGGGCAGGACATTCCGTTCCGCAAAATGCAGAATGCACACGGCTGGTATCTCTGCATTGTAGATCCACAATTTGCGGACTGCAAAAATGCCATGTGCATGAGCCATTAGGGTTAGGTTTGCAGCTACATACGTGTTATGGTACACGGGCCAGCAATTGAAACAATCATCACTAACCAGCGTTACTAGTTATGCTGGTTAGTGATGATCTTGCGGTGTAAATGCACCTCCGATTACCAGCTGAACGAGAAAAACATTCATCAGGTAATTGTATCTTTAGTGCAGCACAAAAGATCATTGTTTCCCCCGTGGTAGATCGTGCTGTGTAAATATGATCTGATCTACTGCCGGGAAACGAGACTGTATGGGGAAGAGCGATGGCATTAGTGATCGCTCCTCCCCATACTCTGGAGGAGCAGGGTTCATGTAAATGCAATGGTCTCCTCCGATAGTGATCTTTTCCTTCCCGACAATCTGCTAGATCATTGTCCCGTGTAAAGGGAACATTAGGCTTGCAGTGAAACCAAAATAATGGTTAAATTGTGCTCCCCCTCGATTGACGGTGTACATATTAACAATATTATGTAGGTTAAACTAAATCTTTTTCAGTTTTACAAGGGTTAACAGGAGAAAAAGCAGCCCAAAATTCTTCAGAGCATGGCAATACCCCAAATGTGGTCAGCACCGGCTGTTTGGGCACATAGCAAGGCTCAGAAGGGAAGGAGAACCATTTGGCTTTTAAACTGCAGATTTTACTGGAATGGCTTTGAATGCAATGTCAAATTTGCAACACCTTTGATGTACCAGTTCAGTAGAAACCCCAAGAAATAAATTTTATTTAATTTTCTAATATTTTTAAGTCCCATTAGGAGACTTGATGTTACAAGAGCTCAACTGTTTGAACAAAACACTGCAAAAAGTTATCTATTGCAGTGTATTGTATCTGTCAGTCTTAGGGCTCATGCACACGACCGTGTTTTTGTTCTGCATTCGATCTGCATTTTTTGGAAGGCATCCACTTCAATGGGGCTGCAAAACATACAGACAGCACACCGTGCTGTCCTAGAGTTGTCAGGAGTCACCTGCACACACACTAATCGACTGGTTACCTATGAAGCTTTTACACATCCCTAAAAAAACAATGTTCGGAAACATGACTGACATACTGCGCCTTAATAAAATCAGAATTTAATGACTACACTTAACAGAACAATCACCAATGATGAGATTAGTTGTTAAATGGCACCCGTTGTACACACTGCGGCCGAGCACGTGGATTACTGCAGATTGCTATGCTTCAGTTGTACTTGCAACTGGAAACCACAGCTATTAGTGGAAATCCGCGGCTCAGACGCATCATTATTAGAGATGAGCGAGCATGCTCTACCGAGCATCTAAATTGAATTTGTACGCTATTCGTACGCATTTGCGTATAGATTAAAATATGCGTATGAATAGCGTAGGAATTTTAAAATGCGTACGCAAATACGCAAAAATGGCACTGCTATACTGGGGACTGATACAGTGATGACAAGCACTGTAGAATATGTATATGCAACAGGTGAAGAACTATGGGACACAGAGGACCATTATACATACTAAGAAGGAATTGAAAATACTACTTCAAATATCAGTCTCGATCAGGGCCACTAGTGAGCTTGTGAAGGAGTTTTATTGTATTTTAAGACTATCTCCATGTCTCTGAAGCAATCTTGTAGAAATCAGCTGACCATCATATGAGGGCCCCCTGACTCGTTGAGAACAAAGGGATCGGCCTCTTGGATTTCAACATGCTCAAACCTGTGTAAGGTAAGCTTCTCCAAGACAATCTGACGGCACCACTGAAGTATGCATCTACACTTGGACAAGCTGAATGTGCATGATTATGGTGGACTTAGGAGAAATAGCTGATAGCCATCTTGTGTGGCCAGCTTTTATTTTCTTCTAACCCCTTTCATCTAGCAGTTAACTGGGGGATGGAGCTTAAAGTGTAACTGCCATTCTATTTTTATTAGTGTAATGTGTAAGGGTCCATTCACACGTCCGTATGAATGGTTGTGGAATGGGTGCGGACCTATTCATTTTCATTGGGGCCACAAAAGATGTGGACAGCTCACAATGTGCTGTCCGCACCCGCACTTCTGTTCCATGGCCCCGCAAAAAAATAGAACATGTCCTATTCTTGTCCGCAGCCATGGACAAGATAAGGCATTTCTATTGTGCTGGCACATGGCCAGTGTCTGTGTTTTGCGGATCCGCAAAACACATGCGGACGTGTGAATGGACCCTAAGGGCAGTGATACTGACCATTTTTGTAATATAATTACTGAAATCATACATTTCTATTAGAATAATAGCTCTAAAGTGGCCCATTTTGGGGCTTAGAAACGCTCCTCTGTCTTCTGTTTACAGAACTGTGGAGACTTGCTAAGGACTGTGTTATGTAACCAGAAGACAGAAGCCTTACACAGTGTAGGAAAATGCACTGGGCTCTCTAATGGCCGGGACCGTGGAAGTGCGCATAGGCCAGCTTTTTCCTATGGTGTGCAAGCATGACCACTACTGCTGGATTGTAGGGTGGTCGTAACCATGGAAATGAGCAGCGTATACTGTGGTGAAATATATCAAGCCAGCAAAGGAGGCAATATGGACACCAACAGATTTTCTGACCAATCATTGGTTAGATGGACGTTTACACACACAGATCTTTTGTTATACACACCAACTTTTGGTCTGACTGGATAGAGATCGGTCAGATAATCTATTGGTGTAGTACAGCACTCTGGGGCGGACTGGGAACCTAATGTGGCCCTGGAAACAAATCCTAAGTGTCCCCCTGTTATGGGGGAGGAGGCAGGGCAAAACAAATAGGCAAGCAATACCATAGTGAAAAATACCGTCCCATCAGGACCATATACCACAGTGCAGCACAATATATTGCCCCAAAAGCTGTCCCACTGTGGTGGCCATCAATAAATGCCATTTTCCGTCTTCCTTCCCCAGTTGTCCCTGAATATGATAATATGGAGCAGGGGGCTTAGGAGGTGAGATGTGGGCCACAGCAGCTGAATTCAGGAGGGCATGTTGCTGGCCGGGTACATGAGTACCTGATTCTCACAGAGTTGATTACCGCTGAGAGCTCACTATGTACCCAGCCAGCAGCAAAAAGGAGGGCTTGGGCAGCCACCTTGGCATCGGCCCACTGGGAAACTTACCTGTAGGGTCTATGGCCAATCCACCCCTGGCAGCACTATGTTAGATCACAATGTGAGGCAAAATAGGATCAAAGAGAAGGAGAGTATTATAGGAGGAATTTTGTATGTTTAGTGTTCTTTAAAATGGGTATTCCCATCTCACACATGTTTGTATATTTAGATATAGCCATACCAATATTATTACTAATAGAATGTATTTATATAAAATGTACCGTTTAGGAGATTTTCCTATTTGTATATCCATTGTCCCACACACATCAGTCAGGCCGTTGCCCCTGGTTACATCCACCGTGGCCGTGTAGTAGTGGTGGCCGGCTTGCTCTTGTTCAAACCCGCTCTGAGGTAACTGCTGTATTGTGAACGCACATTACATGAGCATGCGGAGACACATCTTAGGGTTGTAGCATTTTTGTCTGTGCTTCCAAAATGAAGAGAAACGGATCCTGTTCCAAGATCAATTCATTTCTATGGAGCAGGATCCGTTTATAAAGTCTGGGTTTTGGACGGATCCTGACCATTGCGTTTTGCACTGGTAGCGTCCAAATAGCAGATGTGAAAGCACCCTAAGATGTGTCTCCGCATGCTCATGCAATGTGCGTTCACAATACAGCAGTTACCTCAGAGCGGGTTTGAAAAGGAGCAAGCCGGCCATCACTACTACATGGCCACTGTGGTCGTAACCAGGGGCAACGGCCTGACTGATGTGTGTGGGACAATGGATATACAAATAGGGAAATCTTCTAAATGGTACATATTATATAAATACATTCTATTAGTAATAATATTGGTATGGCTATATCTAACTGTACAAACTACATTTGTGAGATGGGAATACCCCTTTAATATTAGGGGTGCTCAGGAACTACTCATGAAGTTCGTTTCCCATTATTTCCCATAATTTCTTGTTCCACCACACACTAGAAGCTTCTTCAGCAGACAATAAATGTAATTTTACAGAGCAATAAAAGTTTATGCCCGTCCAAGTGCACTCAGGACTTAACCAGAAGCACATGCACAGAAGCTGCTACAGAGTCCCTGACTATATAGTCATACTAAGTGTTCAAGACCGGGAATACGTAGTGTAAAGCCAGACAGCTACAAGCAATGAAATGAAAAGAGAAAATCAGGCTGTTGTGAAGAGGATATCAATCTCTCCTCACACACACAGATTGCCCAGTAAACCAGATGTTTCACTAACAAACGTGCTGTCAGGACATCTATTCTTCTTACCCCCCACTTCCCATGGCTCTGGAGCTTGTTTGTTGTGGCGAGCTCTCAACCATTTAAGGTGGATTTACATAGGGCAAGGAGCAGCTGATTGTTGGGAAGGAGGCGTTCTTTCCAGACAGTCGGCTGTTCATTAAGCAATGGTAAAGCGGTACATTTCCATGCAGCAATCACATCCACAGTATGAGGATGAGCTATAGCTTGTCCCCATACCAAATCATTGCTCCTGGGGAGCAGAGCGCTGTTCAGACATCACGATCTGCTGCCCGGGAAGATGACTGAAGTGTCCGCACCTCAGATCATAGAGTGTTTCATTGGGTAATCTGTGGCACCTTTAGATGGGCAGATAATCGGTCCTGATAATCATCTGTGTAAATCCACCTTTACTTGAAGCGCACAAGTATTCAGATTCCAACTTCCACATTTACAGCAGCTTTACAACGAAGGCAATGCACTTACTGGTTACCAGAGAACGAGCACCAGTATGTTTACTTACATTGCAGTGTTCTACTAGAAAGAATCAAGAATTAAGGACAATGGTTAAAGGGGTTGTCCAGGTTCAGAGCTGAACCCGGACATACCTTTAAATTCACCCAGGCAGCCCGCCTGAACATAGGATGCTCCGATGCCCTCCTTTGCCCTGCGCTAATTAGCGCAGGGCAAAGGCATTTAGCCCGGTTCCGGTGACGTACCGGGCTCTGCCAGGCGGAGGCTTCCGCCTGGCAGTGAGCCCGGTGACGTCACCAGCGCTGATGGGCGGGCTTTAATGCTGCCCTAGCCAGTAAAACGGCTAGGGCAGCGCTAAAGCCGGCCCATTACAGCCGGTGACGTCACCGAACTCACTGCCGGGCGGAAGCGTCCGCCCAGCAGTGTGTAATGTAAACAAAAGAGCCCTTGCCCTGCGCGATCCAGCGCAGGGCAAGGGAGGGCATCGGAGCATGAGATACTCAGATGCCCTGTTCAGGCGGGCTGCCTGGGTGAATATAAGGGTATGTCCGGGTTCAGCTCTGAACCCGGACAACCCCTTTAATGTTTGACAATTACAATTGTCTCATTCTGACCCACTTGTCATGTACCATTAAAACTTTTGTTTGTCCACTTTGTACATGAATTTCAGTAATACTACACACTAATGTGTAATGGCATGGGAACCTGCTAAATGGCCTCCAGGCTTTCCTTAGCTCACAAGGAGTTTCTCCTGGTGCTTGAAGGTAGTGATGCAAACAAGCACCGGAATCCACAGTCTCGACAAGATGACTTTTCCCTCTTCAAGTGGCCATGCGCTGAAATTGTTCAATGTAGATGCAGATACATGGCATTCAGTGAAGTGATGGATATCCTGTACCTGAGCCCATGTAGAAGACAGTGACATCTTGGGAAGGCTATGGACACTGGTGCTTCTTTACATCACTATCCATGGGCACCCAGTGGGGCAATTCTGTGTGCCTAAATTAAAGGGAACCTGTCAGCTCCGAAACACCCCCTGAACTAGAGTAAGCGTTGTATAGTGTAAGTGATGCTGAATCCGAATATGTAAGTTTTATCTTCATACTCACTTCCATTCCGACGCTGTGCTCCCACAAACCAGCAGTAAAATGCACTCAGTGGACTCTTCTTTGAGTCCTCTCCATTATGTGAGTGAGCACTGGAGTCCACTGAGTGCATTTTACTGCAGGTTTGTGGGAGCACAGCGTCGGAATGGAAGTGAGTGTGAAGATAAAACTTACATAACCAGACTCAATGTCACTTACACTATACAACGCTTACTGTAGTTTGGAGGGTGTTTCAGAGCTGACAGGTTCCCTTTAAGCAGTAAGGAGATTTAGTAGGTTCCTATGCCATTATGCACAATTACTGAAACTTATATAGAACGCAGACATACGCTTTAAAAGATATCTACACTTCAGTTTTCTGTGATCTAATGCATAAAGAAAACGTAAGCAACTTTGCAAATCGTCTTGATTAAAAATGTCCTAGCGCTCCTTGTAGTCAGTTCTGTGTGGACCTATGGGCTCCAATGTTACTGCTGTTCATTACAAACCAACTGCAAACTAATGCATGTAAATGTACAGGCAAAACATGGTATTTCTCCATTTAGCTCTTGATTTTTTTCTTAGAGGAGTTTTCTGGGATTTTACATTGATGACCCATCTTTAAGACAGATCAGCAATATCAGATCGGCAGGGGTCAGACTTCACCACAGCTACTAATCAGCTGACTGGCCGTGCTTGCACAATATAGGAAAAAGTGCCGCCTCTCTGGTGGCCAGGAGTGTGGGAGCTCACATAGGCTGGTGCTAGTCTCTACAGCAGTGGTGGCGAACCTATGGCACGGATACCAGAGGCGGCACTCAGAGCCCTCTCTTAGGGCACTCGCACCCTGGAAAAAGTCTATGGTGTACCAATATGCCTTAGACTTTTCCTGCCACAGCACAGGCAGTGCACTGATTGTAGGCAGGCTATTATAGTTAAATAATAAAGTACTTGGAAGATATAATATGGTATTCAGGTTAAATTGGCACTTTGCGATAAACACGAGGGTTTTGGGTTGCAGTGTGGGCACTCTGTCTGTAAAAGGTTCACCATCACTGTTCTATAATGTGCAAGTATGACCACTGCTGATGGATTGCAGGGTGGTTGTAATCAATGTATAATGTGATGGAAAAATGAATCCAGCCAGCAAAGGAGACAATATGGACAATAACAGTACATTAGTAAGTGCCTTGTATTAACTTTCTCTACATGATAAATGCAACTTACTGAAGTGAGACAACCCCCTTAAGTGCATTTTAAATCCTTAGTGACATACCTATAACTTACCCTACCAGTAACATTCCTCTTCTCATTCCTCCTCAACTATTTTTTCTTAAATTTAGCTACACAAGACCTTGAATTGTGCAGTTGGTAGTAGAGTTGTCACAATACCAAAATTTTGATTCGATTTCGATACCAAGAAAAATTATTCGATACTCGATACCATGCCGGAAAAATAAAACACAAAAAATCTGTGTGCCCCCATCAGACCTCAGGGCAGCCCACTGTGCCCCCATCGAACCTCACATCAGCCCACTGTGCCCGCATCAGACCTCACATCAGCCCACCGTGCCCCCATCAGACCTCACATAAGCCCACCGTGCCCCCATCACACCTCACATCAGCCCACCGTGCCCCCATCAGACCTCAGGGCAGCCCACCGTGCCCCCATCACACCTCACATCAGCCCACCGTGCCCCCATCAGACCTCAGGGCAGCCCACTGTGCCCCCATCGAACCTCACATCAGCCCACCGTGCCCCCATCGAACCTCACATCAGCCACCGTGCCCCATCGACCTCACATCAGCCCACCGTGCCCCCATCGAACCTCACATCAGCCCACCGTGCCCCCATCAGACCTCACATCAGCCCACCGTGCCCCCATCAGACCTCACATCAGCCCACCGTGCCCCCATCAGACCTCAGGGCCCCACCGTGCCCCCATCAGACCTCAGGGCAGCCCACCGTGCCCCCATCAGACCTCAGGCAGCCCTGTCCCCCATCGAACCTCACATCAGCCCACTGTGCCCCCATCAGACCTCACATCAGCCCACTGTGCCCCCATCAGACCTCAGGGCAGCCCACTGTGCCCCCATCAGACCTCAGGGCAGCCACTGCCCAGCCCCACTGTGCCCCCATCAGACCTCACATCAGCCCACTGTGCCCCATCAGACCTCACATCAGCCCACTGTGCCCCCATCAGACCTCACATCAGCCCACTGTGCCCCCATCAGACCTCACATCAGCCCACTGTGCCCCCATCAGACCTCACATCAGCCCACTGTGCCCCCATCAGACCTCACATCAGCCCACTGTGCCCCCATCAGACCTCACATCAGCCCACTGTGCCCCCATCAGACCTCACATCAGCCCACTGTGCCCCCATCAGACCTCACATCAGCCCACTGTGCCCCCATCAGACCTCACATCAGCCCACTGTGCCCCCATCAGACCTCACATCAGCCCACTGTGCCCCCATCAGACCTCACATCAGCCCACTGTGCCCCCATCAGACCTCACATCAGCCCACTGTGCCCCCATCAGACCTCACATCAGCCCACTGTGCCCCCATCAGACCTCACATCAGCCCACTGTGCCCCCATCAGACCTCACATCAGCCCACTGTGCCCCCATTAGAATAAAATAAAAAAAACTCTCTTACCTCTCCTGCATCTTCTCCACTGCATGCAGCGTCAGGTCAGAGTGGGCACACTACGTCCTGACGCTGTACGCGGTCAGGACAGTGCAGCGCGGACAGAAGACAGAGGAGCGCCAGACCCGGAATGGAGCCGTGGCGCAGGACAGGTAAGAAAGTTTTTTTTATTTTAGCTGCCAAAAGTATCGAAAAAGAGCAAATTCCGGTACCGAATCAATACTGGTATAAAAGTACCGATTCAGTATCGAAATTTCGATACCCGCGACAACCCTAGTTGGTAGTTGTTACAGGATTTATTTTGGGGTATGTACAAAGTATTACATACCCATTACTATTTTTTTTTGGACGAGGGGGAGATTAAAAAAAATAAAAATACCCCACAGCTATCTCAGCGCTGCTTCTGAACCTTACAGCCCTGTACAGGAGCCCAGTCTTGCCCTGGCTTTTCTGACCGATTGAAACCTTTCCCATTTGTCGGAAATAGATATTCCTCCGTAGAGATAGTCACTATTACTGCACGTAACGGATATTGCTAATAAAAAAAACCAAAAAAAAAAAACCGTCTGGCATATTTTATTTTACACTAGATACAGAATAAGGACAGGATAGGGAGAGTGTAAAATGGGAACTATATTGAAGTTTGTGTGGGAGGATGTTCGGTGTGACTTATTTGATGCCATGATCGGGACTCTGTTAAACATCTGGCCATGGTATCAATAAATGGTACAGAGGGGTGACTAGATTAACAAGCCCTCATCTTCACACTCTAGAAAAAACAAAAAACGAAAACATATTTGACAATTAGAGACCAGGTACGCTTTGATTGATGAGTGAAGGGGGATTGGTAACATGCACAGAAATCTATGTTACCTCCCTCCTAGGGTTACATAAGAGAGGGAGGGAGAATCATTTTGCTTTCTTCCTGCAGCCTGCCAGCATGTCACATCCATCTAAAGGGGAAAGGGGGATGGGGGTAGGCTAATTTAACCCTTCATATCTCAGGCTGGGTAGTAGCCACAGATGTGAGCGTGGTCTTGTTTGTATTATAGCTCAATAGTGCCTAAATTCTGTCAAAGGGATCAATAATCGTATACTGTATTTATGCATAAATCTTTCTTACATTAACATTTTTACACTTCAACAGAAACCAATATAAAAAAAAAGACAACAACTTTAGGTCCTTTTGTTGCCTGGCAATTACAGCCTTTCTAGATATCTGGATACTGGTTTTAGTCAGTCGTCTACATGAGAAATGATTAATTTCTCCCAATCCAAAAGCAGTTAACAGGATTTGTCTCCTTGATGCAATGATGAAATGTGACACACAAAAAAAAACAACTTACCTGATTTATGACATAGATGCCATAATCAAGTTGCTGCCGCTGCAAAATTGGATGCAAGTAATGTAGCCAGAACTTGAGATGTTCATCACGTTTTCTAAATGGTATAATAAGGGCTACTTTCTGCAATGCCTTGCAGTCCTTTGGCTTGTATCGACCACCTTGCATTACATTTGGGTTGGTCTTTCTCACTTGTTCTAGATCCACCGATATTGAAAACTCAATCCTTAGTGGCCCCACTAAAATTCAAAAACACATTTTGAAATTATAAATTACATTTTTTCATTACTATGATTTCTTAGTTATTTTCCTTATAACTATACATTCTTTGCATTTTTTTTTATAACTATACATTCTTTGCATCACAATTATTTCCCTAGTTCCCTAAATTTGTAACCTTGTAGTCATTTCTTTTGATGAGACCAGTTACCTTCTCCCTTAAAGAGGACCTTTCACGGCTCCTGACACTCCCGGTTTAATAGCTTCATGCATTTCCCCATGTAATAATTCTGGAACATCTATTCTTATGGCTCTATGTTGTGCTATTCCCGTATTATTTCTACTAGAAGTTATGAATGAATTACTAGCAGTCTGCAGTAAGGGTACAGAGGGGTGGTAACTAGTTGGGGGTAGGGCTGGGCGATTAATCGAATTAATTTGATTAATTCGCAAATTCAAAGCCTAACGATTTTATTTTTAAGGAAAATCGTGAATTCGATTTTCCTAAAATGGCGCCCGCCACACTGTACTGGCCTGGCCAGTGTCCCTCCTCCGTGGCCCCGCCCCCCGGCAGGCAGCTCTCCGGCCTGCGCTCAGTGTCGCGCCCCCTCTCTCTTGCTCCGTGTGTGAAGCTCTGGACATGGTGGCCGAGCAGCAGCAATGGACTGAAATATGGCACAGTTAATATACTTTTATATACTTTGTTTTCCACCACAAGCCGGATGTTTTCCTCCATATGCTAAGGCTGTTCATCAGAGCAGAAACTTATTAAAGCCGACTCTCCCTGGTGACTATTAGGTATGCATGGTAGACCCTCTGCTGGGCCGGGCCTTCTATGGTAGACGTAGCTCTCCGTCCTCATCTGTATGTACGGTACACCTCCGCTCCTTATGGATACGATGTGCTTACTGCTGGATAAACATGTTAGGCAGCAATGTGGCGGCTCCCCCATCTCTGCCTGAGAGCACAGACGGAGCGTTCACTTAGTAATGC
The DNA here is from genome assembly GCA_900303285.1 of Rhinella marina. NCBI lineage: Eukaryota > Metazoa > Chordata > Amphibia > Anura > Bufonidae > Rhinella > Rhinella marina. The sequence goes on from ONZH01028933.1 coordinate 31,722, forward strand.
ATGCTGTGTTAGCACTCAATCCTCAAGAGCTGAACTCCACACAGAGAGCATTTATGCAGACGTTATGCTGGTAGGGCGGCATATTGATTGGCACCATGGGGGTCATTTACAAACATGTAGAATGGAAAAATGTAGCGCAATCTCCTTTTTTCCCCCCAATGTTTAATGTAATGTCGCGTCAGAGCCGGAGGCTCTGACTTTGGGCTTGCTTTGTAAGTGGGCTGTGTATAAGTGGAGTTAAAGAACCGGAGTGCTGGTTCTGAGTGTGAATTTGTGGGAGTGACTGCAAATAACTGTCTATAGTTTATTGGAAAAGTCCTTGTTTGTTTAGTGCTTGCATTTGGTTCTAACATTTAAACCCTTTTTTTTTCTCTGCTGTGTACCTGGTGAAGGGGAGTGGTTTCTGATCCCAGGTGCTATAAATTACATAGCTAACTCTTCTAGAGCTTGCTCTGACATTGAGCTTGCTGTGTAAGTGGGCTGTGTATAAGTGGAGTTAAAAAAACAGAGTTTAAGACAAGGAGAAAAAAAGTAAGGTTGGAGAGATTTTCCTTGTGTGTTGTTAACTTGATTTGTAGTCCTCCAGCTACAGCAAACCCTAATCGCATATTTACTGTTTTTCTGTACTGTACTGTATATCCCCATCTAGCAGGTGCTCCATGGACAATGCTACTAAGTGTGTGTCCTGTGCAATGTATGCATGCCTTGAAGAACCATTCAGGGGTGAATACATTTGCACTAGATGCAATCACGTTGCATATTTGGAAGCCCAGATCTTGGATCTAAATAAGCAGCTTGGCATACTTAGGGGTATTAAACACCTGGAGAGAGGCTTAGACCTCACAGTGCAGGCACTGGCTGGGGTCAGTGAAGAGGAGGAGGATGGAGATGGGCAAGAGCAGGACTATCAGGTCAGCAGTTGGGTTAATGTAGTAAGGAGGGGTAGAGGGAAAAGTGCCAGGGAGGCTAGTCCTGAGCTGGAACACCCTAGTAAATATGCCTGTTTGGCTGATATTAGGGATGAAAGCCCAGGACCAGCGACACTGCAGCAGGCCGTTTCTCCTAGAAACCAGGAGGATGACCACTGCAGGAAGGATGGGAAAAGGAGAGCAGCAAAGGCCAGACAGATGCTGGTGGTAGGGGACTCTATTATTAGGAGGACAGACAGGGTCATCTGTCGCCGAGACCGTGAATGCCGAACAGTGTGTTGTCTCCCAGGTGCTCGGGTTCGGCATATCGCGGATCGGATTTACAGATTGCTGGGTGGGGCTAGGGAAGACCCGGTGGTCATGATACACGTTGGCACCAAAGTCAGGGGGAGATGGAAGGTCCTTAAAAATGATTTTAGGGAACTAGGAGAGAAGCTCAAGTCCAGGACCTCCAAGGTAGTGTTTTCAGAAATACTACCAGTGCCATGAGCGTCACTAGAGAGACAACGGGAGATTAGGGAGTTAAATAAGTGGCTCAGAAGCTGGTGCAGGAAGGAAGGGTTTGGGTTCATGGAGAACTGGGCCGACTTCTCTGTCGGCTACAGACTCTACAGTAGGGACGGGCTGCACCTTAATGGGGAGGGTGCAACTGCCCTGGGGGAAAAAATGGTTAGACGGCTGGAGGAGCTTTTAAACTAGGATCTGGGGGGTAATACTAATAAGGGGGTAGATAGTGTAGATAGAGTGGGTCATAGGACAGGATAGTGGAGGGTTAGTGGGGGTTGGGATTAGTGAGGAATGTAGGGAGAATATTGGGCAAAACATCAACCAAAGTAACCCAAAAACCCCGGATATTCACTTTACAGGTGATGGTAATTTATAAAGGGGGGTAAAAAATATACATAGACCTCTTAATTGTATGTACACTAATGCCAGAAGCCTAACTAATAAAATTGATGAACTGGAATTAGTGATGTGTGAGGAGGACTATGACATAGTGGGAATAACTGAGACATGGCTGGATGATAGCTATGACTGGGTGGTTAATGTACAGGGTTACAGTCTGTTTAGAAAGGATCGTCAAAACCGGAGAGGGGGAGGGGTCTGCCTTTATGTAAAGTCCTGTCTAAAGCCCACACTCCTGGAAGATATAAGTGAGGGACATAAAGATGTGGAGTCACTGTGGGTAGAAATAAATGGAGCCAAAAACAATAATAAAATACTAATAGGAGTTTATTATAAACCCCCTAGTATACCAGAGCCCATAGAAAATCTACTTCTAAACGAAATAGACGAGGCGGCAAATCATAATGAGGTTGTTATTATGGGGGACTTCAACTACCCAGATATAGACTGGGAAACTGAAACCTGTACATCTCATAAAGGAGACAGGTTCTTGGAAATAACCAAAGACAATTACCTTTCCCAACTGGTTCAGGACCCGACTAGAGGGACGGCCATACTGGACTTGTATTAACCAATAGACCTGACAGAACAACAGATGTGCAGGTTGGGGGACACCTGGGAAATAGTGACCATAATATAATAACCTTCAAATTGTCATTCAAAAGAGCGTTTCTTCAGGGAGGAACAAAAATACCAAACTTCAAAAAAAGCTAAATTTAGCCATCTAAGAGAGGCCATAGGTCTAACTAACTGGGACAAAATCCTCGAAAATAAAAATACAGCCACAAAATGGGATATTTTTAAAAACATCCTAATATCTAATTGTGAGAGGTACATACCATATAGGAATAAAATAATAAGAAACAAGAAAAAACCAATGTGGATAAATAGAACTGTAAAGAAAGCAATAAATGACAAAAAGCATTGAAATCACTAAAACAGGAGGGGAGCGAGGAATTATTGAAAAACTATAAGGAAAAAAATAGAATATGTAAAAGACAAATAAAAACAGCCAAACTAGAGACCGAGAGATTAATCGCCAAAGAGAGTAAAACTAACCCTAAAATGTTCTTCAATTATATAAATGGTAAAAAGTATAAACCTGAAGGTGTCGGCCCCTTACAGAGTAATGAGGGGGGAGTTGCAGAGAGCGATGAGGAGAAAGCAAAGCTACTAAATATCTTTTTCTCCACTGTATTCACTGAGGAAAATAAACTGTCAGATGAAATGCAGAATATAAAAGTAAATTCCCCATTAAAAGTGCCCTGTCTGACCCAGGAAGAAGTAGAGCTGCGTCTTAAAAAGATTAAAATAGACAAATCGCCAGGACCGGATGGCATACACCCACGTATCCTAAGAGAATTAAGTAATGTCATCGACAGACCCTTATTTCTGATATTTAAGGACTCTATACTGACAGGGAGTGTTCCACAGGATTGGCGCATAGCAAATGTGGTGCCAATATTCAAAAAGGGTCCAAAAACAGAGCCCGGGAACTATAGGCCGGTAAGTTTAACATCTGTCGTGGGTAAACTGTTTGAGGTTTTCTAAGAGATGCTATCTTGGAGTACCTCAATAAAAATAAGCAAATAACTCCATATCAGCATGGCTTCATGAGGGATCGGTCATGTCAAACTAATTTAATCAGTTTCTATGAGGAGGTAAGTTCTAGACTGGACCGCAGCGAATCAATGGATGTCGTATATCTGGACTTCTCCAAAGCATTTGACACTGTACCACATAAAAGGTTAGTATATAAAATGAGAATGCTTGGCCTGGGAGAAAATGTCTGTATGTGGGTAAGTAACTGGCTCAGTGATAGAAAACAGAGGGTGGTTATTAATGGTACATACTCAGATTGGGTCACTGTCACTAGTGGGGTACCACAGGGGTCAGTATTGGACCCTATTCTCTTCAATATATTTATTAATGATCTTGTAGAAGGCTTGCACAGTAAAATATCAATTTTTGCAGATGACACTAAACTGTGTAAAGTAATTAACACAGAAGAGGACAGTACACTGCTACAGATGGATCTGGATAGACTGGAGGCTTGGGCAGAGAAGTGGCAGATGAGGTTTAACACTGACAAATGTAAGGTTATGCATATGGGAAGGAATAATGCAAGTCACCAGTACATACTAAATGGTAAAATATTGGGTAACTCTGACATGGAAAAGGACCTAGGAATTTTAGTGAACAGCAAACTAAGCTGCAGAAACCAGTGTCAGACAGCTTCTGCCAAGGCCAATAAGATAATGGGTTGCATCAAAAGAGGCATAGATGCCTGTGATGAGAACATAGTCCTGCCACTTTACAAATCACAAGTCAGACCACACATGGAGTACTGTGTACAGTTCTGGGCTCCTGTGAACAAGGCAGACATAGCAGAGCTGGAGAGGTTCAGAGGAGGGCAACTAAAGTAATAACTGGAATAGGTGGAGTACAGTACCCAGAAAGATTATCAAAATTAGGGTTATTCACTTTAGAAAAAAGACGACTGAGGGGGAGATCTAATAACCATGTATAAATATATCAGAGGTCAGTACAGAGATCTCTCCCATGATCTATTTAAAGGGAACCTGTCAGCTCCGAAACACCCCCTGAACTTGAGTAAGAGATGTATAGTGTAAGTGATGCTGAATCCGAATATGTAAGTTTTATCTTCATACTCCCTTCCATTCTGATGCTGTGCTCCCACAAACCGGCAGTAAAATGCATTGAGAGGACTCTTCTTTTAGTCCTCTCAATTATGTGAGTGAGCACTGGAGTCCACTGAGTGCATTTTACTGCTGGTTTGTGGGAGCACAGCGTCAGAATGGAAGCGAATATGAAGATAAAACTTACATAACCAGACTCGATGTCACTTACACTATACACCGCTTACTCTAGTTTGGAGGGTGTTTCAGAGCTGACAGATTCCCTTTAACCCCAGGACTGTGACTGTGACGAGGGGACATCCTCTGCGTCTGGAGGAAAGAAGGTTTGTACACAAACATAGAAGAGGATTCTTTACGGTAAGAGCAGTGAGACTGTGGAACTCTCTGCCTGAGGAGGTGGTGATGGTAAGTTCACTAAAAGAGTTCAAGAGAGGCCTGGATATATTTTTGGAGGGTAATAATATTACAGGTTATAGTTACTAGAGAGGGGTCGTTGATCCAGGGAGTAATTCTGATTGCCTGATTGGAGTCGGGAAGGAATTTTTTCCCTTAAAGTGGGGAAAATTGGCTTCTACCTCACAGGGGTTTTTTGCCTTCCTCTGGATCAACTTATAGGAAAACAGGCCGAACTGGATGGACAGATGTCTTTTTTCGGCCTTATAAACTATGTTACTACGTTACTATGTTTGACACCTAGCAGTGCCGAGGCAGTGGCGGGGCCGGGCTGGGACTTTGGCCCCAACAAATTTACTAGTATTTCCACCGGGAAACGGGTGTGAATGTTGGCTTAAAACTACTCCAGCCAGGGGCTGCTCCAGAGTGCTGACATAATCCTCGTCATAAACTAGGTGCATATCCGCCAGCGCAAAAGGGGAGTAAAAGACCGGCATAAAAAGTCAGTCTATGTAATTGACCTCCAATGTATGTGTATTTAAAAAGGATTTTTCCTGGAGTAGAATATTGATGATCTATCCTCAGGATCGGTAATATCTGATAGTTGGGGGTCCGACGCTCGGCACCGCCACCATTCAGCTGTTTGAAGAGGCCTGCGGCCTCCTGAAAGCATAACAAGCACAGCGCCATACATTGTATAGTGGCTGTATTTGGTATTGCAATTCTTTCCCATTCACGGGAATAGGACTCCTGAGAACCTAAGCCACGTGCCCGATGAACATGACGCCATTGGCCTAGGAAGAGGCCGCGTTTCTCCTCCTCAGACAGCTAATGGTGGGGAGGATAGGTCATCAGTAAAGTCTTAGTAATGTAGTTTCCATAAAGTACAGCACCGGCTGCAAGTGCGGAGTCCTCACGCTCCTGACAGGTTTCTCCCTATTAAGTCTCATTCACACATCTGTGTCCGTGCTCAAATCTGTGATAAAGTGGTCATTGATGTCTCCGTGAAGCTGTCAGTGAAGGATCCATGTTTGGTCCATGTGTCGTTTTTTGCTGTCCGTGTGCCGTCCGTGTTTCACTGACACTGAAAAGCATCTTCAGGAACATCTTTAAAAGGACTTGCGCTGCCTCCGGACATGGCGGCCGAGCAGCAGCAATTCTACCTGCTTCTCCAGAACCTGCTGAGCCCCGACAACGGCACCAGGAAGCAGGCCGAGGTGAGCCGGGCCGGGGGAGGATGTGTGCAGTCGTGCGGTTCCTGTACTAGTCCCCGTCTCCTCCAGTCCCAGACGCGGCCCACATGTTAGGAGAGCGGTGCTCCCCATCTGCTCCGCCCGACACGGGCTCCTTCCCAGCCCCCTCATCAGCCTATTCCACAGCGCCGTCCACTCTCACAGGAAGCCAATTAACCTTGTGCAAGTTAATAAAAGGGTTAATTTCACGTTCCCTGGTGGCAATCAACTGTCTTGTTTTTTTAAAAATTTTTTATATTTTTAATAACATAAGAAAATCGAGATTTAAATCGTGAATCGTCCAAAATTTAAAAAATAATTTTTTTTTTTTTTTTTTGCCATATCGCCCAGCTCTAGTTGGGGGTGTATACCTGCACAGACTATCCAATCAGCTCTGCCATTTTCAGACTGTGCAGATACACACTTGTCTTCCGAAAACCGAGTGCGCTCACGAGGCTGTTTTCGGAACTCCCATACGAGTTCAATAGTAGCTAGGACATGGTTTCTCTGTAGGAACAAATTCCTTTCTATAATGCACAAAGAAAGTCAAACTGGTCAGTAAAAAATAAGAATAAAATAATGAAATTTTTTTTTTTTTTATTAGTATCCCCTTAAACGGCAATCCCTGAATTTATTACAAGCAAGAAAGGGACTTCCTGCTCACATGAAGATAGTAAATTCACTCATTTCCTGTGTGAAAAAAGGAAGTAAGGGTGGAGATGACTGTGCTGACACAATGTTGTCTAATACTCAAGAAAACACTTATTAACCCCTTCTAGACAGTTTTCACCTTCCTGACCTCATGTTAGTGGTAAATTTGGGTTGATATGTTTTACCTTCATTTATCTCCACCCCCAATGTGTTAGGAAGAAGCCTTTTATATAAGGTCACCATATTTTGGAGCGCTGGAGATCGCTGAGCTGTTGAATGGAGTGGCAGTGTACATGCATGACCAACTAGGGTTGAGCGATATACCGGTGTCCACGATATACCGCGATATTAAGAAACTACGATATGGCGATATCACCATTTCCTAATAACCGCGGTATTTAATGACCTCATTGGAGCGGTCGCATGTGTGCCGACCGCTCCTAAAATGTCAGCTTCCTGTCACCTGCTTACGTTCCCGCAGTGGCCGCATCCTCCTGGCTCCTACTTCCCCTGGTCTCTGCACACCCTGATAGCTAAGTATTGGGAGGCCACGGTGGATTTGTGGCGCTCAGGGTCAATTCTCTGCTGTGATGTCGGGATAACGGCTGGTACAGGAGGCTCCTCTGGGAGCAGGCGCTGTGCGGTCTCTTCCTCCTGCATTACTACTAGGGCTGAGGGCTTGACGCGACTAAGTGCACTGGAGGGAGAGGGCGAGCAGGCTTTTTTTTTTTTTAACATTAAACTTTATATATACTTTGACAAACCAGCTGCATGCTAACAGAGGCTCCACAACCCGCGGACACAGTTCTAACAGGGGGGGCAGCAACTATATTACCTCATGGCCCTTCACCATTACTATTGGACCTCCCACCTGTCATAAACTGCTGCGCAAGTTACTTTAATTTTACGTGAGGTGAGGTCTGCCCCCCCTTTTTTTTTTTGAGAGAGCGTTTTTTTTAGAGAGCGTTTTTCACAAAGCCCATCCACATATCCAGGATGTACATCAGATCACAAGCATGCCCCCATACGGTATAACGTCTCCTTGTGGCTGCCCCCATACGGTATAACGTCTCCTTGTGGCTGCCCCCATACGGTATAACGTCTCCTTGTGGCTGCCCCCATACGGTATAACGTCTCCTTGTGGCTGCCCCCATACGGTATAACGTCTCCTTGTGGCTGCCCCCATACGGTATAACGTCTCCTTGTGGCTGCCCCCATACACTATAACGTCTCCTTGTGGCTGCCCCCATACACTATAACGTCTCCTTGTGGCCCCCATATAGTATAACATCTCCTTGTCACTGCCCCCCATACAGCATAATGTCTCCTTGTGTCTGCCCCCATACAGTATAATGTCTCCTTGTGTCTGCCCCCATACAGTATAACATCTCCTTGTGGCTGCCCCCATACAGTATAATGTCTCCTTGTGGCCGCCCCTATACAGTATAATGTCTCCTTGTGGCCGCCCCCATACAGTGATGTCTCCTTGTGGCTGCCCCCATACAGTATAATGTCTCCTTGTGGCTGCCCCCATACAGTATAACGTCTCCTTGTGGCTGCCCCCATACAGTATAATTGTCTCCTTGTGGCCGCCCCTATACAGTATTATGTCTCCTTGTGGCCGCCCCCATACAGTATAATGTCTCCTTGTGGCCCCCCATACAGTATAATGTCTCCTTGTGGCTGCCCCCATACAGTATAACGTCTCCTTGTGGCTGCCCCATACAGTATAACGTCTCCTTGTGGCTGCCCCCATACAGTATAATGTCTCCTTGTACTGCCCCATACAGTATAATGTCTCCTTGCTGGCTGCCCCCATACAGTATAATGTCTCCATTGTGGCTGCCCCCATAATGTAGAACGTCTCCTTGTGGCTGCCCCCATAATGTAGAAGTTCCTTGTGGCTGCCCCCATACAGTATAATGTCTCCTTGTGGCTGTCCCCATACAGTATAATGTCTCCTTGTGGCCCCCATACAGTATAACGTCTCCCTGTGGCTGCCCCCATACAGTATAACGTCTCCTTGTGGCTGCCCCCATACAGTATATAATGTCTCCTTGTGGCTGTCCCCATACAGTATAATGTCTCCTTGTGGCTGTCCCCATACAGTATAATGTCTCCTTGTGGCTGCCCCCATAATGTAGAACGTCTCCTTGAGGCCCCAAGTGTTTTTTCTTCTAAATGGGTATTTATTGCGATATATATCGTTATTGCGATAAATTTCTTAATATCGTTATTGTGGGAATATTTTTGATATCGCCCAACCCTATGACCACCACTCCAACCAAGCGGTGTGGATAGGGGATAAGGCTTTATGGTGGGACAACCCCCTTGATGAAATGTTGGATATATAACATATGATGTGGGAATGATGTGTCGATGTAAGCGTGGTTAAGTCACCAGGCCTGTAGGGACAAGATAAAGCCTGGTTAGCTTACTATGCAAAACAGCTGTCGCCTGCTTTTGAAGACACTTGTCAGATGCAAAAAACCTGGAGGCTACCAACGCCTCTTCTGTCTCATGACATTTTCTGGAGAAACATGCTGCTGACCTTAGTGCTTTTATGGTATCAGCTACTGAAAAGGATCATAAACCTCAAATGGGTGGAGACCACCAAAGGGTTTTATTGAACAGTAAAATGTTTTGCACATTCACACTGTAAAACAGAACTCCTAAGGCTCAATCTTAGACAGGATGTGCGGTTCCAATATCAGGGTTTCTGATGTGTTATAGGATACATTATCTCCATAGCCTTGTGTTACATTATTGGTTGTTTTTAGTCATGTGACTTTTGGATTTCTTGGAAGTACCATGTTGAATTTGATAAGGGGTTGTCCAAAACATGTCAGCATGACCTTCTTGAGTGAATGCAGTACTTGCTCAGTTTTCAATGGATGAATAAAGGTGCAGTTTTTAATCACCCACAGTCTTGTTGCTGGATTTTTTTTTCAAAGAATTAATTTAAATTAGTCCTATTTAATACTTTTTTTAAACATTGCAGTTTGCATAGCTGCTGACCTCTATCGTACCTGATAAACACACTACACTGCCGTAGAGATGCATCTCATTTTTACAGGCTGCTCTCCATCAGTAGATGGTGCCTCAGATAACAGGGGGAAGACAAATAGAAAAATGTATAAAAAGTGTCTAAATTAAAAACTGTGTCCCAGAGGAACCAATCCCAACTCGGCTTTTGTTTCTCAAACTGGTCTGGAAATCTGAAAGCTGCACTGTGATTGGCTGTTATGGGAAATTTCTTTTAGACACTTTTGATAAATGAGGCCCATAGTGAAGAGAGTCACTGTCCCTCCAAGTGAGCAGACTTGTACATACAAAGTTACCTCATAGTATTCCATGCTCTTCCAGTGAGTAATTAATTCCATACTCACAATCCACAGGTGAATCACCATGTTCTTTATGGATTTGTAAGAAAACCCATTTTTACATAAAAGCATACGGACGCCGAGATAACCATCACTCTGACCTCCTCCCCTCCGCGCAATATTATGGGAGAACACACCCCCTTACTCAGGTGTCAGGGAGGAAGAGAAGGGTATTTATAACCCATTATTAATACATTATAAATACTATCATATCAAAACCAATTACAACACAATTCATTACTATAAACAACCCCTAATTCATACTCACACAAAAGCAACAAAGCTAAGAATTACAACTATGTCATTTCATCTTTTGGGTATTAACGAGTCCAGTTTCACAATCTAATAAGTCTCTCTGTAATAGCAGTCTATTATCTTCCTCATTCTCCAGTACTTACCATCTGAGATCATAGATCTGGGAGCCTTCTCTACAACCTTTCGGGCAACACCAAATGTTTCATCCTCATTCTTATCACCCTTGTTTGTAATGATTTTTCTAATATTTGACCTGTGCTCATTTATCCTAATCCTTACTGGCCGAGTGATTTGACCCACATGCATTTACCACATGGACATTTTAAGCAGTAAATCACACCTTTTACAGGCAGCAAAACCTACAATTTGTATCCTGTGACCATTAGTTGGATGCATAACAGTATCTCCTTCGACAAATTACTGTACGACAAGTACTACAATTCCAACAAGGGCGAGTCCCCCGTCTCTGTGTAGCCAAAAATCCTGTCTACTCTCTCAGTACAAACATCACTCCTAATTAAAAGGGTTATTCTCATCACAGATGATGGGGGCATATCACTAGGATATGCCCCCATTGTCCAATATGGGACCCGCACCTATATGGAGAACGGAGCCCTGAAAGTGTTGGAGGGCGCACTGTGCATGCGCAGCCACCCTCCATTCATTCATTTTCTACGGAGCCGCCAAAAATAGCTGAGGGCTGGCTTGGCTATTACCGTCAGGCCCATAGAAGTGAATGGGAGCGGTGGCCGGTCATGCGAGACGCAATCTCATTCACTTCTATGGGGAGAGGGCTTGGGGGTGGCCAGACCGGAGTCCTCCAGCCACCACCTTGCGGGACTCCGTTCTGGATATAGATGCAGGTCCCAGTGGTGTGACCCGCACCTATCAGACAATGGGGGCATATCCTAGTGATATGCCCCCATTGTCCATCATGAGACAAACCCTTTAACATATTATTCAATGATGTTCCCTTTTGCTATGCAAAGAAAGGATTATCCACAAACATGTGGCCATATTTCTGATCGCGTTTCAGCAAATTGTAGTATTTCACCACTGAAATGACAATCAGATTTTTGGACACATACAAACTGGTTCCTTTTACTTTTAACCCCCCTCAATTGATCTCTTTTGTAACAGCAAATTATTACAATGTCGTAAGAAAACCACACTGCTCGACGCACCTCTACGTCCAAAACATTTATCACCTTAATTACAATCCAATGACAACTTAATTGTGTCATGGAAATTGTTCAATAGTGAATGTTTCATCCTTATTGCATAGCATGAACACATCATCCATGTATCAAAGCCACGTCGAGAATGTCTCCAGGTCTCCCTCACAGAACACAAATTTAGCCCAAAAGAATCCATAAAAAAGGTTAGCAAAACTTGGAGCTCATGGAAGTCCCCTGCAACTGCGAGAAGTACTCAACCAAATCAAAGATAATGCTCTGACAAAATCAACTCAAGCAATGTCATGAAGGACCATCCTATTATTTAGTTTAGGGATACACTTTAGTCGCCCACAAACACATTCTGAACCTGCCTCTGGTGGTATGTTCGTATACAAACTCTGGACGTCCAATGTGCACAAGTAGGCAACATCATGGCAAGCAACCTTGTCAGTTCTCTCGAGAAAATCACCTGTATCTTATGAAACCCTTTCACAATATGGTGAAGAAAAGAGGAGACATTGCCAATGGTTGCAGCAATGAGTCCCCACACAGGACACAATGGGACGTCCGGGGTAACCTTGGACAGCAAGTACAACGCAGGCAGCTTTGGATGCATATTACTCAATGCCTTAACCAGCTTTTGATCAATCATTCCCATTAATTTGTAATTCCCAAAATACTATCTATCTGCAAGCTGGTTATATGCTTCTGCAGAATACATAGATTGGTCATTAGTATACTTGCTCCTCCTTTATCCGCCTTTTTTCTAATGATTGTCTCATCTAGAGAGATTCTCCTTCCTAGTTGGAACCTTCTGCCACAAGGATTTAACCTCACTGTTGGAAAGTGTTCAAAACATCATTATGTACGTCCGGATCAAATGTACCCTTAGTACATCCTGAATCAGGGATAATATTTAATGGGGACATACCCCTACCCTTAGTCCAATCCATATTAAAAAAAAACAAAAAAAAAAACACATTTTCAACTTGATTGAAAAACCTATGGAAATCAACCATAAATTGGGCACAAAACCCAGGTCTTTATGAAGGACCTGCATCTCCGCGTCTGTTATTGACTGATCAGAAATGTTAGTGACCAGATTATCAGTTGGCACTATTTGGTTCTTTCCCCCTTTGTCCTTTCATTTTTTCTTTCCTTCTCGGACGACTCACAGAGTCTCTGTTGTAGTAGCCAATCGGTGGCTTTTCCTTTTTACATCCTTTCCTAAAAAACGTGTAGATGAACGGCCAGATCTCAACTAGTACCAAAGGTTTGTTCCACCACTCCCTCTGAGGTTTTTATAGGCCTCACCCAATTATATACTGTATCGTGGAGTCTCTGGTATCTCTTTCGAACCTAGAGATTTTACCTTTTAGAATCAGGGCATGGGGTTTCCACGTACAGCATTTCTATCGCCAATTCTAGGTGTTATATTGTTAATAGCATAAGGTCCAGAGAATGTCTATTACTCATTGCATACCACGTCTGCAAATACACAGTATCATCTTGTAACAGTATTGGTGTACCGCATACACCTCAGACAGTGCGGTGCGCTCAGACTGGAGGCATGGTGAGACAAGGGCTGTATTAGACTGGCAGATGAGCCGATTGTCCTATTACATGCAGTTAGAGATGAGCGAAGTATTGGAAAATTCGATTCGGCTGCTTCGCCAGATTTTACCAAAAAATTTGCTTTGTGATTAATTACTTGCATTTCTTTGTAAGTAGTGGGTGCAATCATAGGGAGCGGTAATTGCGCTGACCCCCGTCATTGTAGTCCTCAGATGCCACGTTCATAGCTGATCACGGCATCTATTTCAAGTAAAATTGATTTGCTACCACGAAGCACAAAGAAATTCAGCTTTGCGGCAAATCGAATTTATCCTGAAATTGATTCGCTCAACACTACATGCAGTGATCTCCTCCACATGATCGCCAGTGCCATTGCTTGTTCCCATACAGAATCAAAGCGGATTAGACGGCACACAGTGATTTTTGTGTCCACATGAAAGGTGCGATTACCTGATAGGTGAGCATTTCACCCATTCATCAGGTCAGTGGTGGCACCTTTACATAGGAAGATTATATCTAATGAACGTTCCTACGAATGCCTGTTAGCGATGATCTGGCCGACCCTTGACCACTGTAATAAAGCCATAATCTCTCCATTTAATCTGGAAGGGTGAAAAACCAGCAATCTCAGCCTGAGATTATATATTTAAAGGGTCACTCGCAGAGAAAGAAACTACATTGGCTCTATTGTCTGTGAGCCTAGAAAGGTCTAAAAATGACATTCAATCCAAACAGAGTGGCCTAGTGAAGCAAATCCCAGTAACATCCAAGCCGCCTATGTAACAATGAGGAGGTCAGAGCGATGGTTATCTGTGGATATTACTGGCAGTCACTGTCCATCTCACAGAACGCAACCCTTTCCTGGTGGCGAGGGAGGGTCCAGCTCCTAGGCGGAGAAACCTGTCAGAGAAGCTGGGAGGAGTGGGGCCAGAGGGGAGCCACCCAGCTGACACTCCCAATATCCAGCGTGTTGGCATTTCAGGCAGCCCATAGTATAGACTGTGTTTTCACGTGGCTAAATAGGATTGGCATTGTAAACCCTGTATAAGGCGCAGAGCGTGCGATATGAAAGAAAAACTATACAGGACAAAATTGTGCTGCATGTAGCTTTTTTTGTGAATGCCAGAGTCAATGGGATCCATCAGTTGCAGTTAGCATTTGGCATGTGTCATATTTGGCGATTCACTTTTTCTGTTCCTATGTTGAAACAAAAACACTGAATTTCGCCTTACACTATTTTGCGTTCGCTGTGCCCATATTTCAGCCCACAAAATATGGACACCTTTTATGTGCACTGTGTATTTTTCTCTCACTCATTAACAGAAAGCGCTGTAACTGGACACATTCTATAATTTGCAAAACAGCCAAAAAAAATAATGGATTCATGTATTGAATGGGTCAGTGTACGGTCTTCAAAAAATGCACGTATCAGACACATGAAAAATCTTGAAAGACCTTAACTGCATTCTGCATTCACAGATATCAGAATCATTAAAGGGGTTGTCCCACGAAAAATATTCTAAAGTTGTCAAACCAGCTCCTGGATCTGAATACTTTTGTAATTGCATGTAATTAAACATTTTGTATAGCCACTGAGCTATTCAATAAAATGTATCTGTATAGCGCCACTTAATTTCTTATTTCTCTGCCCTGCTCACTGAGAAGGCTGCACATGCTCAGTTTCATCTTTCAACTGCCTCCTGAGCTGTGATAGGGAGAGCTGAGACACGCCCCCTGAGCTGCAGCAGAAAAGACACTCCCCAAGCTGTCAGCTTGATATAAATCTAGCAGAGCAATGAATGGGGAGATCTGTGGACCCATGTGAGGTACAGGGCTGGTTCTAGCTTTGTTTTAACAAGAAAATCCATTATTATAACACTGCCTGACTTTTTGGCAGATAATTGCTAACAAGTGTTCACGTGAATGCTCGTTCATCTGGCAGTGTAATACTGTCGCCAATTGCCCAATGTACAAGCAAATGCTTGATCAGGCAATACAGATCTTTTGACATTTTAAAAAAAATGTATTGTTTGCAGGCGGCAGATCTGATACTGGCAAACCCCTATACAGCATGGGGATGAGTGATGGCATAGCGATCACTCCTCCCTATGCTGGGGAGGAGACTACTGCATGTAATAGCAGCTATCCCCTCCACTAGCGACGGAACGCTTCCCTCCCTATAATTGTCTGCCACATCAGGCTGTGAAATACAGCTTTAAGATTTCGCCATTTAAAGGGAACCTGTCATCAACTGTGTGCAGCCCATACTAACGGCAGCATAAAGAAGAGACAGGCGAGTTGATTTCAGCGGTCTGTCATTTATAAGTTAAAAGTAAGTGGTTGCCGAGAACCAACATCACAAACATTGCTGACTGGGCCTGGAATGGAGTCCTGGCCCCCTGAGAAGAGTCATGGTTATTCATGAATTCCTGCTCTCCCTGCCCTCTTGCTGATGACTGACCGTCTTCTACCTAGTTTTCTCCCTTTCTCTCTAGGAGAGAACTGCCAACCATCAGCAGATGGGCAGGAGAGCAGGAGATTATGAATAACCATCTTCTCAGGTAGATTTGACTCTTTTCAAGGCCTGAGCTGTAATCTTTTTGATGCTGATTCTTGGCAACCACTTACTGTTAGCTCATGAGTGACACCGCTGAAATCAGAATTTCTGTCACAATTTTATGCTGCCCTCAGTGAGGTCAGCATAAAGGTGATGACAGGTTCCCTTTAAAGGGGTTGTGTCACTTCAGCAAAAGGCATTTATCATGTAAAAAAAAAGTTAATACAAACTACTTACTAATGTGTTGTGATCGTCCATATTGTCATTCACTTTTCCATCACATTATACACTGCTGGTTTCCATGGCTACGACCACCCTGCAACCCAGCAGCTGTGGTCGTGCTTGCATACTATAGGAAAAAGCACCGGCCTATGTGCACTTCCACTGTCCCGGCCACCAGAAAAGCTGGCTTTATTTCCTATAGCTTGCAAGCGCGGCCACCACTGATGGATTACAGGGTGGTTGTAACCATGGAAACAAGCAATGTATAATGTGATGGAAAAATGAATCCAGCCAGCAAAGGAAGCAACATGGAAAATAATAATACATTAGTAAGTGCCTTGTATTAAATTTCTCTACATGATACATACTATTAGCTGAAGTGACACAACCCTTTTAAAGGCTTAGTAAATCTGCCCAAAACCGTTTTCTTAAGAAAATTGTCCTAGGGGGTAGATGATAGTGACCAAGTGGATCCGGCGGGTCCCTTCACCCGCCGATCCGTACTGAGTAATACAACCTTGTGGATCCGTAATTCCGGATCCGGTTGTATTAGCGTTTAAACGGATCCGGAATAACCTCTATATTGAAAGTCAATGGAGGACGGATCCGTTTACAAGTGTGTCCACACCAAACGGATCCGTCCCCATTGACTTGCATTGGGGGTCATTCCGGATCCGTTTAGGTGCGGATAACTAGTACGGAGAGCAAACCGCAACATGTTGCGGTTTGCTCTCCGGTCTGAAGACGGAACGGAATGCTTTCAGGAGCATTCCGTTGTCTTCAGTTCAGTTTTATCCCCATTGACAATGAATGGGGACAAAACGGAAGCGTTTTATTCCGGTATTGAGCCCCTATGACGGAGCTCAATACCGGAATTCCATAACGCTAGTGTGAAAGTAGCCTTACAAAAAGAAATGAAGGTCAGACACATTCTTGAAGAAAGTCCTCTAAAAGGCCACTTATCTCACAAGCATTCCTAGTAAATGATTCACAGAATTGTAGTTTAAATCCAAACTGCTATAAAATAATAGCTTTCTGACTATATAACCAATTGTATGATTTTAAGAGCACATTGTGCATGAGATGCATTGTTTTCTAACACAGCAGCTTCAGTTCATGGAGGCTGCAGCCTCCGCTACCCGCAGTGTTATGGGTCCCCATTTCCAGCTGATTTACTTTAGGAGTTGTATCTTTAAAGATGGCCACTAAGGAAGAGTTCACATTTTTCTGTTGCTAATTTTGGAGTGGATTCCATGTGGAAAAAAAGTTCAATCCTCCCACCACAGTTTAGTTTTTTTTCCCCCTGGTTTGTGGTTTTGAAAGCCATGTCCGTGCAAAAAGTGACATGCCCATTGTTCCTGCAAATTCCATGCCAAATCTGCATGCAAAGCTCCTGCTGAAATGGGCAGGTTTAAGACCACATAAAAAACGGCTGGGAATTTACTGGATGGGGATATGAATTAGTTATTTTTCTGCACTTTGGAATACACGATACTAAGGCAGGTATGTTTTTGATTGTGCTATGTAGCCTTGGCTTGGGTTTCACATAGATTAGGCCAATTTCACACTTGCCCTTTCCCTTTCTGCTACTGAGATCTGTCATAGGGGCTCAATACTGGAAAAAAAAAGCTTCCATTTTGTCCCCATTCATTGTCAATGGGGACAAAACGTAACTGAACAAAACTGAGTGCTCCAAAATGCATTCCGTTCTGGTCTTTGACGTCAAGGTGGCGGACCTATCAGTGACTGACAAGTATCTCTGTATACACAGTCATAGAGTGAAGGCTGTCAGTCACTGATAGGATCGACCTCTTGTCTTCAAGCCCAGAATTATCAAGAATTTAGATGAATGAAATATAGGTTAGGCTACTTCCACACCTGCGGCTTTTCATATTGTATTTTTGTTCCGGCCACCTCTCAGCAGGGGATCCGCGGCCCGCCCCGTTTACAGTGAATGGGGCCGGAGTGCAGTTCCGGCCCCACACGTGCACCTGCGGCAGCACGGATCCGGCGGGCTGTTCACCCACCGGAACAGCCTGCCGGAGCCCCGCAGGTGTGGAAAGTAGCCTTACCCGACAATCTGCATTCTTTTGGTTCTAAAATAAAGCAAAGAATTTTGTTTTTGAGAAATCCACCTCAGTTTATATTACTGACAGATTTGGCTGTCATACAGGTTCTGAATCTTGAAACATTGTACTGTATTTTACAGTTGCTAAAGCAGGGGTGCACAACCTGCGGCCCGGGGGCCACATACGGCCCTCGATATCATTCTGTGCGTCCCCCAACTCCTGGTGACAGACATGTATGTCTGTCTTTTGGCTGCTCACATGCATTTTTCATGTATTCTCCCATTAGATGGAAATTCTGGAGGCATAACCAGACATTTATACTATATACTGTATGTACAATACACCATAAAGACAGTATATTAATTGGTAATAGTGCTTTAACTTTTATTTTCGGCCCTTGGGATTCCTTCAGTCAGGCAATGTGGCCCCCAACCAGAAAAAGTTGTGCACCCCTGTGCTAAAGGGACTGTCAGATTGATAAAATGCTAAATGGCAGCGAAAGTGTTAAAATAAGACAAGTTATATATACTGGTTCTCCCAACATGACTTTCAGTGGTGACATAGCCATATACTGAACGCCTCAGTGCTTATATATATATATATATATATATATATATATATATATATATATATATATATATATATATATACATACATACATACATATACTGGAGGCTGGGGAGGGGAAATAACATAGGATACAAAATAATAAGTACAAAATAAACGTACTTCTATAATCAGAATAAACCAGAAAGTCCGCTGAGTTTCATAAGAGTTGTGCAAGAGAAAAAAACAAAACTGGAACACGGCAATATTAGCATTGCGAAATTAGGCTGAGTCCCAATTCTTATTATTGAAAAATCTCAGCCATTTTCTCCAAATTTCTCAAAAATGTGCATTTGATGGCGGCTGACCACCTGGTTCTACTAGTTCTTTGAGCCAGTCCATGACCTTTCCAGAGCCTGACAATCAGAATTGTTGCTGTGTTTTCGGTTTTACTTAGGCCCCTTTCATACGAGCGAGTTTTCCGCGCGGGTGCGATGCGTGACGTGAACACATAGCACCCGCACTAAATCCTGATCCATTCATTTCAATGGGTCTGCGTACATTTTTTTTTTACACTTCAGTTCTGCGTTGCGTGAAAATCGCAACATGTCCTATATTCTGTGTTTTTCACGCAGCCCTGGCCTCATAGAAGTGAATGGGGCTTCAGTGAAAAACATATTGTATCCTGAAGCAAGTGCGGGTGCAGTGTGTTTTTCTTTAATGGTTGCTAAGAGATGTTGTTTGTAAACCTTCAGTTTTTTATCACGTGCGTGAAAAACGCATTGCACCCGCGCGGAAAAAACTGAACAACTGAGTGCAATCGCAGACAAAACTGACTGAACTTGCTTGCAAAATGGTGCGAGTTTTCCTGAACGCATCCGGACCTAATCCGTCACGCTTGTGTGAAAGGGGCCTTAGGCTAGGTTTACATCTGCAGAGGAGGTTACCATTTGGAGCTTCTGCTGCACATTCTGACAGAACGCATTAGAAATCAGAGGGGGTTCATCGGGCTCTGCTGGTTTCAGACATACCACAGATCCAGCAAAGCATTAAATGCAATTTTCTGCTCCTATAGCACAATCTTGATGCAGATGTCAACTCAGCCTTAAAGGGAACGGGTCATTAGAAAATGACCTATAGCCCAGCCACTTGCCGACCGACCATTGACTATATACATCCGGGTGGTCAGCACATATCTCTGTGTGGACTTTTCTAAACGTGCTCGTCCAGTCCACTGTCAGTGACAGCAGGGCTCCCCATAGGGAAGGCAGAGACTGTATTTCAACTTCCCTGCCTTTCCCATCGATTTATTCACAGCGCTCAATGCTGCTCCGGTCCCAGCGGCCATGTGATTGCTGGAGGCTGGGTATCTGCATGAGCTGCTGGGTCTTACACAGAGATCAGCTCTGCACTGAGGTTATACAGCCCTGTAAAACTTCTATTCCACCCGTAACTGGAGCTAATCTGTCAACTCCAAATACAGGAGAAATCAGCAATAAATTAAAAAATATATATAATTTTAAATGTCCCCCACAAAAAAAAAAAAAAAAAAAAATGTTGTCACACTGCAACTTCTTGCCCTGCCCCCAGCAACCATAACCCATACATCCCATATATCAAAATGACCATTATGGAAAGGGGACATAATTAAAAAATATATATGTTAGCTGCACTATTAAAAAAAACTAAACATTTAAAAATAACAGACTTTCCACCCCCATTTTTTTTATTTTATTTTTTTACATTTTTTTGTTTATTAAAGAAAAAAAACCTTTGAAAATAGCAGAGAGGAATGAGCACAGGCAGGAGCAGCAAGGTGTGCCCCTGCAGTACAGTGGAATACATACATCGGTGTACAGATTCCAAAGTGCTATAGAAACCTAGACGTCAGCCACTAATTTTGACAAAAATTCGTTATATGCCATTTAGAATATTTGTAATAAAATAGTTCAAAAGGCTAGGTACATTTTAAAGGGGTTTTGGCAACCCCCCCCCCTACTTGAGCAGACCTAAAAAGAGATGCACACTTCCCCCTGTGGCTTCGGCTGCACTCCAAACATCTAACCTTCTGTTTTGACGCCGCTGTGGGCGGCCTGCTTCCCTTGTGTCACCTGACCATTTTACATTATGCGAGGGGGGGGGGGGAAGCAGGTCACTGCTGTGGCCAGCAATTGGCTGCAGCAACGCTAAAACCGAAGTTTACATCCTGTAAGCACAACGGTGCAACAGAGGGCGAGAGCGAAAGAGTGAGGAGCCAACACTGGGAAGCAGGATTGTCAAAAATAGCGGAGACAAAAAAAGGTCCTGCATTCTCTGGAAAAAAAAAAAAAAAAAAAAAGGTTCACCCAAACGGATTCCAATTATAGTTAATGAGATCTGTCAGGTTCTGTTTGTGTCAGTTATGTGCTGGATCCGGCACTTCCCTCATTTTCATTCTTGAGCTCCTAGGCAGAAGAACAAAAACAAGCGCTGATGTGAGGTACTTAGCTTATGTTTTGATGAAAATGTACAGGCCCAGGTTGTGTCAAAAGCATTCTGTCCCCTAATTTTGGGATTGTTTTTTTCATGCTATCAAAACTCCTCCCGTTCGACCCATGTGTTTTTAATGAGCAGGAGGAGGCATAATGGATGATAACCTCCTACCTACCTCAGTTTAGGTTTCTGAGACCACATGGAATCTGTTCACATTGTACAGCGGGGCATGCTGGCTGTTGTCATGCTGTGCCTGTGGGGGCTTAGCCTGACAGCAGGGGTGCTGTTGGTCTGCTGGGTCCCGCGTTGCGGTGGCAATTGCCATGTGGCACTGCCCCAAATTATAGTAAGGCTTCTTTCCGTTTCCTTCAGGATGCGATGTGTGTAGTGACCACATAGCACCCGGACTGAATCGTGACCCATTCGTTTCAATGAGTATGTGTACTTTTTTCATGCATCATTTCCAACACTGATGTCTTCAGCTGCCAAGTGCACATGTAACAGGTCAGCCAGTTTCATAGGTACAAATCTGCTGACAGAGGCCCATTAACCCTTAATCACCGGGCAAGTTTCCATTTTTTTTGTTTTTTAATCCCAGCCCCTCCCAAAGCCACAACTTTTTATTTTTTTCAATTTATATCTGTATGAGGGCTTGTTTTGTGAGACAAGATACACTTTCGAATTTCTAACTTATGGTTGCACCTGGTTCGCACGTGGAGATGCCCAAGATGTGCATTTTTTTATTGTTTACCTATTTTTATTTACATTTTGGGGAAAATGGGGGCGATTTGAATTTTTATATTTTTTATATGTTTTATAGTTACCATTAGAGTGCTTTTCTCATACACTCTAATGCATTAGTATGAGAAATACGCTATGGGCTCAGTTATTAAGACCGGCATTTTAGACGCAGGTCTTAATAAACCCCTATAGCTGGTGGTGGATCCAGGGCCAGTCTAAATGTAAGCGAGCTTCCTTGCTGTCTTACATTTAGACCCTTTTCTACACCTAAACCAGAACATGCTGAATGAGACAGGCTTACTGGCCCATCCCCTTCCCCGCCCATTGTTTTAGACCTAGCGTGAGCAAGGAAAAATTGCAGACTGCAGCACAATGCTTCTGGTTCCCCCGTTTCTCCTGCCAGGAGAGCCAGGGCACAACTGGAACCGCGCGCTTCCAGGTTTTAGCGCATCCAGATGCCGTGGTGATGACTTACCACGGCATCTAAAGGGTGAAATGTCAGTGATTGCCATTACCACCAGTTGAGGACATTAGTGCCAGGTGTCTGCTGTTTAAAACAGTAGGCACCCAGTGGCTATTGCGGTTGGGAAAGGTTTAAAGCATGCAGCAGCACCCAGTAGGACCCATTCCTAAGAAGCCACCTTGACACGGTGAGTGGGCCTATGCATTTTAATCAAAACGAGAGATATTTATATACTATGCTGAGAGGCCATAGACCAATGCTTGGCATGTGGGTATCCGATCAATGTCTTTCTACAGATTGGTCTAGATGCGCCAAATTGCGCCACGTTTTTGGTGCAATTTTAAACCAAAAACTAGATTCACTGAAATCAGTAATGTGGCGACTGCGTGCCGTGAGGAAAGATTAGCTCTGTAGTACATGACGTACAGCCATGGAGTTACCCCACCTCTGCTACTCATGCTACACATGAGTGGTCCTATGTGGACCCCGGCGTGAATAACATTGATATCTGTCTGAATATTGCTCCATTGGGTAGTTATACCCACATGTGTTTTATCTTTATATTTATGTAATATGGTCTGGTTTGTGGACCTGGGTTTTGATAATTATCCTTTGTTTATTTTGTTGCTTTGGTATATAGCATACCTGCTTATTGTTCATCCCCTGAAGAACCCATAAGGGGGGTGGGGTAGGTTGCATCCTTGGGGTTAAGGAATAGTCAGGGACCCCATAGGGAAGGGATCCTATCCTGACCAGGTTCCTCTCTACCACCCTTTGAGCTCATCATCAGTGTCTTTATTTATATGTGGGTTTAAGATACTTGTCCACATTGTGGTTGTTTTTATTGGTAAATATTAAAGGTTAACTAAGAGATTCATGCCCTCTGTGCCACGACCATGACATGATGGGGACTGCATCTATACTTACAGAATCCATGTGTGTCCACATAAGATGAAAGCTACAGTATGGACCTACACAATTCCCTGGACGCGGTATTGTGGATCCTGAATATGAAGTGGTTAATGGCACAAAGCAGTTTTTACAAGAGCTGAGTGACAATTATACAATCAGTTTTAAATGGTTATTGCAGCTGAATAACACCTGCAGGCAGTGAACTGGGACAATGAGCTTGCCGAATTATAATCATGTTCATACTCAGACTTGTCTTCTACATGACAGGAAATAAGCTGAAAGCTCAGTTCTATAAGGGTGTTGTGCCCACAACAGCTGGAGGGTGAGATGTTGGCATTTTTGTCGTATTAAAAAAAAAAAAATGCACCAAAAGACACACGTTAAAATACCATAATTGCAGTTTTTACAGGTGAAACATCACTACTGTGGTTAGTCATTCGTTGTAGTGGTCCCAGTGGAAAAGCAAAGGAGGAGAATCTGCAGAAAAGGTCTCCGGGGGTGAAAAAATGGCAATGTCAGAGACTAATTTGCATATATCAAAATATGACATTTCCCAGTAATGTGAGCACATATGAACATGGGACCAACACAGACACCTTCAGCTGCCAAGTGCACATGTAACAGGTCAGTTTGAACCTTTAAGGTATACGTTCCCAGCCAATACCATTTTATAGTTCCCATAGAATACAAAATCTACTAGATAAACTGCATTACTCACCTTGTGCTAAGGCTGGGTTTTCATGTTCAGGTGTTTTGATGCAGTCCTTGAAGCCAAAATTTGGAAAGGATATTTGCTTCAAAAGACCAGAACATGGAAAGCTGGTGTAATACTACAGGCTGCATTAGACCGCATTCACAAAGAGGATTCAGGTGCATTGTTCACTGCCAGAAATGCTGCGTCTAAGGCCCCTTTCACACGAGCACGGCAGAGTGGTTCAGGAAAACTCGCACCATTTTGCAAGCAAGTTCAGTCAGTTTTGTCTGCAATTGCGTTCAGTTATTCAGTTTCTTCCACGTGGGTGCGATGCATTTTGATGCGTTTTTCACGCGTGTGATAAAAAAACTGAAGGTTTACAAACAACATCCCTTAGCAACCATCAGTGAAAAACGTACTGTACCTGCACTTGCTTCAGGATCCAATGCGTTTTTCACTGAAGCCCCATTCACTTCTATGGAGCCAGGGCTGCGTGAAAAACGCAGAATATAGAACATGCTGCGTTTTTCACGTAACGCAGAACTGATGCGTGGAAAAACCCGCTCATGTACACAGACCCATTGAAATGAATGGGTCAGGATTCAGTCCAGGTGCTGTGCATTCACGTCACGCATCGCACCCGCGCAGAAAACTTGCTTGTGTGAAAGAGGCCTAAGGGTGTGCAGTCAGTGGGGCCGCCGCATTCGGATCGTGGACCCATTCACTTTAATGGGGTCCGCGATCTGCATCCCATGCAGTACTTTTTTGCGGTCCGGAGACGTGGCCAGAAACACCACGGAAGCACTCTGTAGTGCTTCTGCGGTGTTCCGATCCGTGCCTCCATTCAGCATCTCCGGGATTGCGGACGCATTCAAGTGAATGGGTCCGCGATCTGTGATGCGGAGTGCACACGGCCAGTGCCTGTGTATTGCGGACCCGCAGTATGCAACGGCCGTGTGCATGAGCCCTAACACATAGGAACATATGAACACCCTCCCTGGCCGAATAAAGCCTCATTCACACGTCAATGTTTCACGGACGTGTGCTGTTCGTGTTCTCCACGGACAGCACATGTCCCCATTCATTTTAATGTGTGTATTCAGACATCAGTGTTTTAGCACGGTCTATGGGTCAGTATTTTCAGCATGGATGCATGCTCTATTTTGTCCATGTTCACGGATCCATCATGTCCATTATAGTCTATGGGTCCGCAACACACGTCATCCGTGTTTCACAGATCACTAGAGATGCTTTGAAAATAATTTTTCAGCTGTTCAGTGTCAGTGAAACACAGATGCAACACGGACCCAACACGGATCCTTCACGGATGCCTCACTGACCACCTGCTCACGGATTTGAGCACGGACATGTGAATGAGGCTTAACCACACAAAGGAACATATGAACACCCTCTCTGGTCAATAACCACACAAAGGAACATATGAACACCCTCCCCGACCCAATAACCACAAGGACATATGAACACCCTCCCGACCCAATAACCACACATAGGAACATATGAACACCCTCCCCGACCCAATAACCACACATAGGAACATATGAACACCCTCCCCGACCCAATAACCACACATAGGAACATATGAACACCCTCCCCGACCCAATAACCACACATAGGAACATATGAACACCCTCCCCGGCCAATAACCACACATAGGAACATATGAACACCCTCCCCGGCCCAATAACCACACATAGAACATATGAACACCCTCCCCGGGCCAATAACCACACATAGGAACATATGAACACCCTCCCCGGCCAATAACCACACATAGAACATATGAACACGCTCCCCGACCCAATAACCACAACATGGGAAACAATGGAACACCCTCCCCCGACCCAATAACCACACATAGGAACATATGAACACCCTCCCCGACCCAATAACCACACATAGGAACATATGAACACCCTCCCCGGCCCAATAACCACACATAGGAACATATGAACACCCTCCCCGGCCCAATAACCACACATAGGAACATATGAACACCCTCCCGGCCCAATAACCACACATAGGAACATATGAACACCCTCCCCGGACCCAATAACCACACATAGGAACATATGAACACCCTCCCCGACCCAATAACCACACATAGGAACATATGAACACCCTCCCCGGCCCAATAACCACACATAGGAACATATGAACACCCTCCCCGGACCCAATAACCACACATAGGAACATATGAACACCCTCCCCGGCCCAATAACCACACATAGGAACATATGAACACCCTCCCCGGCCCAATAACCACACATAGGAACATATGAACACCCTCCCCGACCAATAACCACACATAGGAACATATGAACACCCTCCCCGACCCAATAACCACACATAGGAACATATGAACACCCTCCCCGACCCAATAACCACACACAGCATATGGTGACTTGTGATCTGGGTAGTTTCCATGCACTGTACAGTAATCTAGTAAGAAAACTATCCTGACTGATGCCGATTAAGTCACATTTTTACTCATTTCTCCCCATACAGAATGGGGCTGTACAAGGCAAACAGGATAAACAGAACAGCAAAATGGGAGCTGCCCCCTCCCATCGCACCCAGTACTATAATCGCAGGTGCTGATGCGTTGTTATGGTGGCAAGGAGCCTCATGAAGTCCCTCATGTCCATAGCATAATTACCCAGCTTTGCATGGCTATATTTTATTTGCAGTTTGTGTGTGGTTAAAATATATCCAAAGCCATATCCATAACGGTGACGCCCACAGCGCCCCCATAACGGCGACGCCCACAGCGCCCCCATAACGGCGACGCCCACAGCGCCCCCATAACGGCGACGCCCACAGCGCCCCCATAACGGCGACGCCCACAGCGCCCCCATGCAATAACCTGGAAACCGGGTGTAAAACTTTGTGTATTTCAGTGAGGCGAGGACTGAAGGACCTGAGAGCTTCTACTGGCTAATAAGGAGCCATGTGATGAAGGCATATTTGTATTGTTCTGCGAATATCACAAAAACGGTAGGTCCTAGGGAGCTGAAACCCAGTCTGAAACCTTTGGAAGCACTTGATGTACCTATGTGCCCAATTTGGTGAAGATTGGTCTAGTCGTTCGGCCGACAAAGAACAAACTAATTCATTTTTCTATACACAAAGACTTTAGTGTGATCGAGCCCACTACTGTAAAACAAATAACGAATAAAAATATTTCAGAGAGAAAAAAAAAAAAAAAACACGTTGTATTAAGAGAAAATTCCCACCTTAGACATTCATGGCATAAATGTTTAAAAGATGTGTGTCGTGAACCCTGGTGAGCATGGTAAACTCTCCCTTCATCTGACACAAAGTGGTTTTTGAGGTTGCTTGCGATGATCGATGGGCCTGGAAACGTTTCATGGCTTTCTCTTCTGGTTTTAGTTTCATCCACCGTCACTGCAGCTGCACATCTCGTCTCTACCCCACCTATACTTTTCTTGTGATATTTATACATCTTCATTGCCAGCAGCTTGAAAGAGGCAAACGCCAGGACAGTTTAAAGGGTTTGTCCACCCTATGTTTACTGCTGCGCATGTGCTGAAGGCAGCTAGTGAATCCATTGGTCTAATATGCATAATTCTTAGCACTGTCTCTTATCTCCAGGCCCAGTGCTACCGTCCTGTAAGGGTGAATGTGACTAGTCTTGGAAGTGCAGCGTACTACTACGTAGTGTAAAGACCAGGAAGCAGCGCCACCTCCTCATCAAACAGCTGATTGGCAGGGGTACCAGGTGTCAAACTCCAACCAATCGGATATTGATGACTAGGCTTCAGCCAATTGAGCATCGATTTGTTCAAACACTTTCATTTAGATGCTGTATGGAGATCCGTCGCTGTACGACATTAACATCATATAGCAAAATGTTTCCCGCTCACCTGCTCCACTCCATAGGCAGGCAAGGAACCCCGGTCAGGGAGACACTTTCTTGAAAAAAATGAAAAAATCCAGCGCATGCACTACGGATAAAATCCAGTCTCTTTATTGTAATCCTTTTAAAATTTCATGAGCTGATCAGAAAGCTTTTTCGGTCTACGCGTTTTGAAAATCTGTCTTATTCATGACCATGATTGTCGAAACACGTAGACCGAAAAAGCTTTCTGACCAGCTCATGAAATTCTAAAAGGACCACAATAAAGAGACTGGACGTCATTAAAATATATTGGCTCAGTGGAGGCAAAATTTGTTTCAGCCAACGTCGCGAGAGACTTCGGTGAATGAATTCGGTAATCACTTTTGTGTCTTTAAAAACCATTTAAAAATTCCTCAGTACCAAACCAGACTTCAGATTGCTATTTTAAAATGTTTTTAAAGACGCAGAAGAGATTACGGAATTCATTCACATTCATTTGCAACTTCGGCCAAAAATGATTTTTGCCTCCACGGAGCCCATACATTTTAATGCTGTAAGATGACAGGTCTCCGTACACCATTAAAACGAAGTGTTAGATCGACTGGACTTCAGATCTATGATTCAAAGCTCGATTGGCTCAACACTATGGATGATGATAGGTCATCAATATATATGGCTTGACAACTCCTTTAAGATCGAGGGGGTCAGTCTCATACCCTACCGCTGAATTTAGGTCGCTTTTGCCCTGGGCATCTAGGGGGTTAAACAGTGCTGGGCTCCCATGGTGTTTGTGCCTCACTTGCCAGGACTAATAACGATTTCACGATTCTGAGAAAATCATGTCTGCCTTTAACATGGAAAGGTGAACAGTTAGAAATGCTACTGTTTCAGGCTGCAACCCTCATTGTAAGGGTCCATTAACACTTCCGCATAATGTGCCACACTATGTGCTGTCTGCATCCGCACTTCCGGTCCGCGGCCCCGCAAAAAAAATAGGACATGTCCTATTCTTGTCCACAGCCATGGACAAGAAAAGGCATTTCTATTATAGAGCCGATGTCCATGTTTTGTGGATCTGCAATTTGCGGACCGCAAAACACTTACGGAAGTGTGAATGGACCCTTAGGCAGGGTTGCCAACCACATTTTTTTCTTTTTTTCTGGACAATTTATCCCAAAATCACAGACATCCAACATTTTTTTTTTTTTTTTTTTTTTTTACGGACAAATTGTAAAACCATAATGAATGATAAAGATAAGTAATACATGTTTATAGCCCAATATAGTAACATAGTAACATAGTTTATAAGGCCGAAAAAAGACATCTGTCTATCCAGTTCGGCCTGTTTTCCTACAAGTTGATCCAGAGGAAGGCAAAAAACCCCTGTGCGGTAGAAGCCAGTTTTCCTCACTTTAGGGGAAAAAATTCCTTCCCGACTCCAATCAGGCAATCAGAATAACTCCCTGGATCAACGACCCCTCTCTAGTAACTATAACCTGTAATATTATTACCCTCCAGAAATACATCCAGGCCCCTCTTGAACTCTTTTAGTGAACTTACCATCACCACCTCCTGAGGCAGAGAGTTCCATAGTCTCACTGCTCTTACCGTAAAGAATCCTCTTCTATGTTTGTGTACAAACCTTCTTTCCTCCAGACGCAGAGGATGTCCCCTCGTCACGGTCACTGTCCTTGGGATAAAGAGATCATGGGATAGATCTCTGTACTGACCTCTGATATATTTATACATAGTTATTAGATCTCCCCTCAGTCGTCTTTTTTCTAAAGTGAATAAGCCTAATTTTGATAATCTTTCTGGGTACTGTAGTCCACCCATTCCAGTTATTACTTTAGTTGCCCTCCTCTGAACCCTCTCCAGCTCTGCTATGTCTGCCTTGTTCACAGGAGCCCAGAACTGTACACAGTACTCCATGTGTGGTCTGACTAGTGATTTGTAAAGTGGCAGGACTATGTTCTCATCACGGCATCTATGCCTCTTTTGATGCAACCCATTATCTTATTGGCCTTGGCAGCAGCTGTCTGACACTGGTTTCTGCAGCTTAGTTTGCTGTTCACTATAATTCCTAGGTCATTTTCCATGTCAGAGTTACCCAGTGTTTTACCATTTAGTATGTACTGGTGACTTGCATTATTCCTTCCCATATGCATAACCTTACATTTGTCAGTGTTAAACCTCATCTGCCACTTCTCTGCCCAGGCCTCCAGTCTATCCAGATCCATCTGTAGCAGTGTACTGTCCTCTTCTGTGTTAATTACTTTACACAGTTTAGTGTCATCTGCAAAAATTGATATTTTACTGTGCAAGCCTTCTACAAGATCATTAATAAATATATTGAAGAGAATAGGGCCCAATACTGACCCCTGTGGTACCCCACTAGTGACAGTGACCCAATCTGAGTATGTACCATTAATAACCACCCTCTGTTTTCACTGAGCCAGTTACAGGCGCAGAGACCCACATACAGACATTTTCTCCCAGGCCAAGCATTCTCATTTTATATACTAACCTTTTATTTGGTACCGTGTCAAATGCTTTGGAGAAGTCCAGATATACGACATCCATTGATTCGCTGCGGTCTAGTCTAGAACTTACCTCCTCATAGAAACTGATTAAATTGGTTTGACACGACCGATCCCTCATATACTGGTAAGAACTCATTAGCATTTACTGTGAGCTGTAAAATGGTGAAAATTACCACCAAAATGATCTCGTCAAATACCAACAGCCTCAAAAAAAAAAAAATCACGGACACAGGAAAAAAAAAAGTCAACTATTTTTGCAGACTGTCCAGAAATTTCGGGACGGTCAGTAACCCTGTTGTACGGTCAGAATCCAGCGAGCTCATGGGGAGGGCGACCGATAATCAGAGCTGAAAGCAGCAGGGTCATAACTAGCCGTCCTCTGTATTCTGTTATCCAAATCCTACAATATTTGTGTCCCTGGAAGTTGCTGCTGTTAGATAAGAGCAGATTTACAAGAAAGTGCAGCACTCAGTATTCAATATAGAGCGGATGTATCTGATACAAGTAATTGAATAAACCTCTGCTTCCCTGATCCAGGGCAGACCTGCGGAGTAAGGCTACTTTCACACTAGCGTTTCTTTATTCCGATATTGAGTTCCATCATAGGGGCTCAATACCGGAATAAAACGCTTCAGTTTTGTCCCCATTCATTGTTGATGGAGACAAAACTGAACTGAAGACAACGGAATGCTCCTGAAAGCATTCCGTTCCGTCTTCAGACCGGAGAGCAAACCGCAGCATGCTGTGGTTTTCTCTCCGGTCCAGGCATCCACACCAAGACGGATCCGGAATGATCCCCAATGCAAGTCAATGGGGACGGATCCGTTTGGTGTGACCAACATGGTTAACTGATCTGCCCTCCATTGACTTTCAATGGAGTTCATGACGGATCCGTCACCTGCACTTTTCCCCACAGCTCCCTCCTCCAGAGGGCGCTGTGGGGAATCTTCCCTTCCTTTGTGCTGTCCAGAGCTGCTGGGGCCTCTGACAACCAGAAGCCACCAGGACACCGGGAATCAGGCAATTTTGACTTTTTTTCCCACTATTTTCCAGGCACCATTTTTAAAGTCCTCATCACCGATGTATACATACTAAGACAGTCGGGAACAGGTCAAGGACTACGAGACTCCAACCTCCCTGGTGGCCACAAGAGGTAAATTGGTGTCAGATCCCACCATCCATTGCTGTCTAACGGCTCATATACACAAACGTAGACGGCCTGTGCCCGTATTGTGAGCACTAGCCATGTGCCCACCTCATCACGGATGCAGACCTATTCACTACGGATTGCTTCCATGGGTTTTCTGCCAGTGCCTCGGCATTGCAAAAAAGTATAGCATGGATCAAGTGAATGGGTCTGTGTCCACAGACGGCAGGCACACGGTCGGTGCCCCTGCACTGCGCACCGCAATTTGCCCCATGTTCCTACTGAACATCTGTGGAAGGAGCTGAAGCGGGCATAGCTGATGGTGGCAGAGGGAGCCCAGATACTGCACTGGCTATTGACCACAGCATCTAGGGAAGTGAGGCTGGCATCAGAGTTAACTCTGATGCTGACCATTACAGCAGGAACCTGGCTTCAGTCAGTGCCCCCAACAGTGACGGCCAGAGTCGTCCCCCCACAACAATGATAGGCAGAGTGCTCTGACGTTTCTCACAGGCTCCGGTCATGCAGGATGTTACTGGGGCCTCACGCTGTGCAACGGATACAGGGACCACATCCTTCAGTACCAGCAAGTATGCCACTCACAGGCCGGACTCCACACTCAGTGACTACCTCAGCTGTATACTCCAGGCCGCTGCTGTCACTAAAGGAAGATTCCAGACCAGGAGCACAGAGCCCAAGGGGAGGGGCCACAGCATTAGAAATGGGAGGAGCATGGCTTCAGTGAGTGCGGTGATCCGAGGCGTTGCATCAGTGGAGCCTGTAACCTTTCTTCAGTTCCTGCCGCCAGTATTAATGGTTCGGGCAGCAGGGACAGGGCAGACTAGACCCCCACATGTAGTAACATTGCCTCTAAAGACATTTGTAGGGGCGTTACTGCCACCTCTGATGACCATATAGCTTTCCTCGGAAAGGTCCACTCCTGGTTTTGGCTTACAAATGCTGACAAGAAACACTGACCGTGTGCGAGTTATCAAAAATAAACCTGTCCTGTGTGAACATTCCCTGAGGGAAGTTCACGTGGTGGATTTTTCAACCACAGCAGAAACTTGCAAGACTGACCTTTGGATTTCCAGTTTGCCGTGGAACATGCAGTATGTGTGAACATGCCCTTAGACTAGGGCCACACGTGTGTCACGCAACAAAAAAGTGTATGGCTACGTGCGACATTTCATGTAATATATTTCAATAGTGTGGCAAAAAAAATACAACTTGGACAGAGTTTTTGCGACTGACGCGCCTCACATGTCGCATTATGACCCCTTGAAATACATTACGTGGAATGTCGCGGATGTAGCCATAGACTACCCACAAACACAGCAGAATTCTGCTAGATTTAGATTCTGACACTGAATTTGCCCAAGGGTTAATGCAGTACGTTCATGCCTCGGCAGGCGCCATCCACGGCTGATTTTTGTTTGTTACCTGGATGTAGTTTTGAAATTTTTTAAATTCTTGCAGATTTGGAGTGTGAAAGCTGCAGTGGAAATCCTCCCCATCTGAACAAGGCATTATAATTCAGCTGCAGCCTCTCAGCCCTGAATTTTTACATTCCACCAAATACATTTCAGACACTGTTCACATGACGCCGATGTCTGCCATATGTTTACCAGCCAGGCATGTACTAAAGGACTTCTGACACAGAACATTTATCAGCTATCCACAGGACATGGGTCCAGGAGCGGACTGGGAATTTGAAGTGGCCCTGGAAAAATTACTAAAAGTGGCCCCATATTGTTGGAAGGCAGGGCCAACAATACCATATTGTGGCACATTATACCACCCCAACAGAGCCAAATACCACAGTCCATCACAAAATACATCCCCAAAGACTTCCACTGGGCGGCCGTGAGAAGGACCCAGGCGGCCCCCTGGGCATCAGCCCACCGGGAAATTTCCCTGTAAGGTCTATGGCCAATCCGCCCCTGAATGGGTCCCTAACCATCACAGGACTAGGGGTCCTGAGCCCCCCATTTCTCCTCACTGTGCCCAGGAACCCCCATTCTTCTGGGGTGTTTCAACAGAACAGACCCCAGGGATCCTGTGGACAGGTGATAAAGCTATAGAGAAATTGTTCAAAATGTCACAATGATTTGGATGGGATCTGCTGACAGTCAAGTCCAAAAAGTCAATGGCTAGAAGCCTTCTACATGATGGATCTGAAGCCATTCATTGACTCCACGGGGGCACCGGGGAGACACGGCAGTCAGGGGGGCACCGGGGAGACACGGCACACAACACTGGGGTGTAGGACTAGATACCTCAGCTTACCTAGGAGGGGAGAGGTGGCCGGGCAGTCCGCTAGCTCCACCATGGCCGGGGTAGTGAGCTCTTGCGTGGCATTCTCCTCAGTTGTGGCCAGGACAGCAACAAGGGGTCCGACAGAAGAGTTGGCTTTCGGTCGAAACTGGAGTTGTAGAGGCTCCGTGAAATAGGCTGTGCCTCCGCCGAACATGTAATAGACCAGCGTAACACTGAGGTGGAGGGCGCAGAAGAGCACCAGCAACCTACAGGCTTTCTGTAGTGAAGCACCGGGCAGAACGGCGACGGAGCCCTGCAATAGCGGATCTTTCATCATGGAGCCCCGTGAGGAGAGGCTCGCATACACCGGCTCCGTCACACGGTCCACACTCAGCACAGGGCAGCACGGCTCTCATCCGCCAGATGCCTCCCACTGCTCCGGAGCCGCACTCACCGACTTCAGCGGCCCACCGGACTGGGGAGACACTCCACGTGACGTCACCGAGCCCAGGGTATCATGGAGGAGGAGGGGGAGGTGAGGAAGGGCAGGTCTGTGCAGGGACCCTAAGCATCTAGTTTCACAGCCCGCCCATATCATCTCCCGACATGTTGGGTCTGCGGCTCCCTACTTCTCCTTAGCATCAACCGGAAAATTCATTAGCTTCATAGTACATAGAAAACGCGGGTGTGCCAATGACACTATTCAGGGTGCATGAAGATGTTTGTCTTGTGAGGTGAATGGAAAAAACAGCAATTCTGCCTTTGGTTTTTTGGATTTATTTTTATAGGTATTCACCATCTATATGAGACTGTTGGAGTCTGACACCTGGCACCCCCACCTATCAGCTGCTTCAGGCAGTCAGAGACTATAGGGCAGGAGTAGCCATCCTCCCGCACTTCAGCTGTTGTGAAACTACAACTCCCAGCATACATACTTGCTCGGCCCTTCTCAGAACTCCCATAGAAATGAATGGAGCATGCTGGGCATTGTAGTTTCACAACAGCTGGAGTTCAGAAGGTTGCTGACCCCTAGGGTGTATGGAGTTGGGCAGAGCTGTACACTGCCTAGTGGCCATGCTGGGGTACTGCAGCTCAGAGCTGAGCAGGGGTGGACAGAGAACGAAAATGGCCCTGGGAAAAAAGTAAAAGGGGTCCAAAATGAGCAAAGTCAGGGCCAACCAAAGTACACGGACACGCGATACTATATTGCGGTACAAAATACCACCCCAGCAGAGCCAAGTAACTCAATGAAACACAATAAACTGCCCCAGCAGCACCAAACACCTCCTCAGGCCAACTACCATGTTCTGTTTCCTACTCCAGTTGCCTCAGTGTGGCAACAGTTGAATTCAGGAATCAACATCATTAAAGGAAGTCTGCCACCAAAATATGACGTTATATACTGCTTACATGGCTCTGTAGCACACCTATCCATGATTCAAATGGTACCTTTGTCATATTCTGCTGACTTTCACCAGCAGGAAAAATGCTGTTTAATCCATATGAAAATGAGGGCTTGCAAGTGCCCAGGGGTGGCGTTCGGTGTGTAGGCACCCTTTTACATTTCTCCTCCCCAGCCTCTTCCTTGGCCAAGTCCCTTGCGTCATCCACAGGACTGGCCGAGATCCTGAGCATGCGCAGTGCACCGCGGGCCTGGGCATGCGTGCTGTGATGCCCATGGTGGACACAGCACTGCCACTTGTAGTGCGCATGCGCCGGCAAACAGTGCGACACCTGTGACAAGGGGGCGGACGAGAAGCAAACAGGAGGACTGGAGGCCGGCGCATGCGCACTACATGTAGCGTTGCTGTGCCCACAATCGACATCACAGCGCGCATGCCTGGGCCGGTGGTGCATTGCACATGCACAGGATCCTGGCCAGTCCCGTGGATGACACAACGGCGGGCCAAGGAAGAGGCTGGGGAGGAGTAATGTAAAAAGGGCACCTACACACCGAACACCACCCCTGGGCACTTGCGAGCCCTCATTTGCATATGGATTAAATTGCATATGAAAAAAATTGACAAAGGTACCATTTGAATCATGGATAGGTGTGCTAGAGAGCCATGTAAGGCATTGTTCACACATCTGTTATTTGATCAGTTATTTCCATCAGTTATTGTGAGCCCAAACCAGAAGTGAAGCCTACACATTGATAAGGTATAAGGGAAAGATCTGCTCCTGTTCTGTGTCTTTGACCCGCACCTGGATTTGACTCATAATCACTGATGGAAATAACTGATCAAATAACTGACGTGGGAACAAGGCCTAAGCGGTGTATAACGTCATATTTTGGTGACAGGCTCCCTTTAACACTGGGAGCAACAGATCACTGCTTACCCGTTGGCGGCTGACAAGGTCTCAGACGGCCTCCTGGATAATGTCCACCGGGAAGTTTCCCTGTAGAGTCTATGACCAGTTTGTCCCTGCTTGCTAAATGCTGTCTTCAGGATGATTGGGACATTTTTATCAATGGAAAGTAAATCAAGTAAAAACAGTTAAAGAAAACAATGTAATTCATACTCCCTATTTAGACCCATAGACTCCAAAGTCTGAAGCCTATGAATCCAGTATAAGGTTACATTCCCACGGTCCGCAAATTGTGGATCTGCAAAAAATACGGATGATGCCAGTGCTGCATCGTTTTTTGGGCAGATCCATTGTAACAATGCCTATCCTTATCTGCAAAACAGGCAAGAATAGGACATGTTCTATCTTTTTTGTGGGGTACGGAACGGACATACGGATGCGGATAGCACACGGTATGCTGTCCTCATTTTTTGGGAACCTATTGAAATGAATGGGCCCGCATCCTATCCGCGGGCCCATTCATTTCAATAGGTTCCCATTTCAATAGGTTCCCACCACTTGTTTTATAATCTGATACCGCAGCTGCGATATTGTGTGTTTACAATGATCATGGTGAAGTAGATTTTTCTGTCTAATCGTGGCCTTATGCACATACCCATCTCTCCAACATATTACAAGCCACACGGGCATCTCTAGATATAAATGACAAAACTGCTCTCACATCCTTTAACCCCTTCCCAACGTCTGCCCTACATGTAAGACCAGGGGAAAGTGACTTCTCAACAGCCGCCGTACATGAATGGCACTCTGATTGGGTGGGTGGAGGAGCAGCGCCCGCTTGATCAGCAGCAGCAGTCAACGCTCACCATGACATACACAGAGTTTGCGGAGGGAAAGGACTCCTTCTCTGTCCCCATCGGGTCTCCACGCTGCGGTGACGGAGACCCAATGCCTTCCATAGGCATCATGCTGCTTTCCATGGAAGCCTGTGAGACCCAGGCGGCTGGTAAGCAGACTGTCAGTGTATTAGGGCTCATGCACACGAGCGTGTGCATTCAGTGCCCGTGTTGTGGACCGCAATTTGCGGTCCACAACGCACGGGCACTGACATTGGAGCCGCCGCATGCAGATCGTGGACCCATTCATTTGAATGGGATCAGCGATCCACATCCGACGGTCAGCACCGCAAAAAAGTAGTGCTTGCGCTACTTTTTTTTGGCAAGAAACACCACGGAAGCACACCATAGTGCTTCCGCAGTGTTCCGATGCGTGCCTCTGCTCCGCATCTCCCGGATTGCGGACCCATTGAAGGGCCGCAATACGGGAACGGGCCAGCACCAGTCGTGTGCATGAGCCCTTACACTGAGTAATACACTGACAGCCAATACAATACATTATTAGGGCTCGTTCACACGGCCGTTGTGTGGCAAATTGCGGTCTGCAGTGCACGGGCACCTACTGTGGTGCTTCCGCATGCGGATCACGCACCCATTCACTTCTGACTGTCCGCACCGCAAAAACATAGAACAAGTTCTATGTTTTTGCGGTGCGGAGGCACAGACAGAAACACTACGGAAGCACTCCGTAATGCTTCCGTGGGGTTCCGATCCGTGCCTCCGTTCTGCACCGCATCACATCTCCGTCACATCTCCGCGATTCGTGATGCGGGGTTCACATGGCCGGTGCCCCTGTATTGCGGAACCGCCGTATGCGGGCCGCAATACGACCACGGTCACACCACGGTCGTGTGAACAAGCCCTTAGGCTAGGGCTACACGGCGACAGTTGTCGCGCGTCACCCGTCGCAGCCAGGATGCCTGAGTAGCAGGGATCCTATAGAGATGAATGGGATCGCCGCGGCAGTCGCAAGAAAGCCAACCGTGTTGGATTTCTTGCGACTGCCGCGGCGATCCCATTCATCTCTATGGGATCCCCGCTACTCAGGGATCCTGGCTGTGACAACTGTCGCCGTGTAGCCCTAGCCTTAGGGTCATTTAGCAGACTGGTATAAAGTAGAACTGGCTTAGGGGTTGTTCACAGATCAGTTATTTGATCAGTTATTTGCATCAGTTATTGTGAGCCAAAACCAGGTGCTGGTCAAAAACACAGAACAGGTGCAGATCTCATTATACCTTATCTCTGTGTAGCCTCCACTCCTGGTTTTGGCTCACAATAACTGATGGAAATAACTGATCAAATAACTGATATGTGAACAACTCCTTAGTAGCCCATAGCAATCAAACAGATTCCTCCTTTCTTTTTCCAAGGGAGCGGTCAAAAATAAAAGGAGGAATCTGATTGGTTGCTATGGGCAACTAAGCCAGTTCCACTTTACACCAGTCTGATAAATGACCCCATATGCATTTGTGCATTGTAGATCAGACCCCCAAAAGTTAATGTCCCACAGTGAGACAAAAATAAAAAGTTGAAAAAAGTTGAAAAAAAAATTGTAAAAATAAAAAAAGGTTTCAATTTAAAAAAAGTGCCATTTCCTCTCATCATACAATAAAAAATGACATATGAAGTACTGCTGCATCGGTTATGACATGATCTACCCGTCAGATGAATGGAGTAAAAAGAAATAAAAACAGCGCCTTTTTTGTCACCTTGCCTTACAAAAAGCATAATAGCAAGTGATCAAAAAGTACTATGTACCCCAAAATAGTACCAATGAAAACATCAACTCATCCCGCAAAAAATGAGCCCCCACACAAGACGATTGGCAGAAAAAAAACAGAAAAACAGGATTTTTTTTTCAAAAAGGCTCCGTGTAAGGCTACATTCACACGACAGTGCTTTTTGCGGGATCTGAGCCGCATATTTTGCGTCTCAGATCCGGACCCTTTCATTTCTATGGGGCCGCATTTCTTGTGAAACATGTAAAGGGTTAACAACGTTTGTAAAATCAGTTTTGAATAACTTGAAGGGTATATTTGCTAAAATGGGGTCATTTATGGGTTTGTTTTCACTACGAAAGCCCCACAAAGTGACTTCAAAACTCAATCAGTCCTTTAAAAAGTGGATTTTGGATATTTCCGTAAATATTTGAAAATTTGCATCTAAAAATCTAAGCCTTCTAACATCCTAAAAAAATAAATAACTTCTAAAAAATGATGCCAACATGATGTCTACATAAAGTAGACATATGGTGAATGTTAATTAATAATCAACACTGATCGCGGCATCTGTGGAGTTAGGCAGAGGGATGCTACTCCCTGTGCCGTCTGATCAGATCTG
Organism: Rhinella marina; assembly: GCA_900303285.1. Taxonomy (NCBI): domain Eukaryota; kingdom Metazoa; phylum Chordata; class Amphibia; order Anura; family Bufonidae; genus Rhinella; species Rhinella marina. The sequence goes on from ONZH01028933.1 coordinate 70,935, forward strand.
GACTCTGCTGAAGCCTTCCAGGCCTGCCATGGTAATCTGCCTGCTAAACTATGCACAATGCATAGCTCAGCAGGGACAGTGTAAAAATCCTGTTCACCCTAATTGATCTCTGTTAGGGTGCATAGGACAAGGGATCAAAAGATCCCAGGTTCTAGCTCTCTAAGGGGGCTAATAATTAAATAAAGAATAAAAAAGTTAAAAAAACACCAAAATATTAAACGTTTAAGTCACCCCCCTTCCCAATTTTACATGTAAAAATATATAAACAATAAAAAAAATAAACATATTAGGTATTGCCGCGTCTGAAAATTCCCCAACTACTAAGTGAACGCTGTAACGGAAAAAAATGAAAAACACGCGATTTTCTATTTTTTAGTCACCTTGTCCCCACAGAAATTGAATAAGGCCTCATGCACACGACCGTTGTTTGGGTCCGCATCCGAGCCAAATTTTTTGCGGCTTGAATGCGCCCCATTCACTTCAGTTGGACCACAAAAGATCCGTTGCTCCGTTCCATGGCCCCGCAAAAAAAATAAAACATGTTCTATTCTTGTCCGTTTTGCGGTTGTTGTACATACCACAAAAATGGTAACAATAAAAACTACAGTTTTTTTACGCAAAAAAGCAAGCTCTCATGCAGCTCGGTAGACTGAAATAGACTAGACAAAAAAAGTTATGGCTGTCAAAATATGGTGACGCAAAGAAAATTTAGATTTTTTTATAAAAGTTTTTATATTTTTAAAAGTAATTAAACAAAATAAAAACTATACAAGTTTGGTATCGCCGCAATCGTATTGAGCCGCAGAATAAGAACATAATGTCATTTTTAGTGCACAATGAACGCAGTGATGTCAAAACCCCCAAAACCTTGGAGGAATTGTGTTTTCTTTTTCAAATTTAGATTTTTTTATAAAGGTTTTTATATTTTTAAAAGTAATTAAACAAAATAAAAACTGTACAAGTTTGGTATCGCCGCAATCGTATTGAGCCGCAGAATAAGAACATAATGTCATTTTTAGTGCACAATGAACGCAGTGATGTCAAAACCCCAAAAACCTTGGAGGAATTGTGTTTTCTTTTTCAATTTTACCCCACAAAGATTTTTTCCGGTTTTCCAATACAAGACATGATAAATTAAATGGCAACATTAAAAATACATCTTGTCCCACAAAAATAAGCCCTCATATGGCTATGTGAATGGAAAAATAAAAAAGTTATGGCTACTGGAACGTGAGGAGGAAAAAAAGAAAAGTAAAAATGAAAATGCGCCCGATCTTTAACCACTTTGCATATTTTCACGTACATGTACGTAGGGGAATGCGGTCTCTTGCTGTTACTGACAGCCGGGCCCCTACTGTATCCATTGGCATCCACGGACCGTGGTACCCGCAGGGTTTTCGGAGGGGACTCCCTCTGACTCCATTGCGCTGCTGTGATAGGGGTGCGATGTTTGCTGTGGCAGCCCTGATGCCTTGCATAGGCATCGGAGCCTGCCATCTACGAAAGCCTAGGAGAAGCCCCTAACCTGGGTCTCCTAGGCAACTGTCAGTTTACTGCACTGATAATTCAATGTAGTACAATACAGCAATTAAAAAAAGTGAAAAGTGTTTTTTAATAATAGAAAAATTAAAGTTTCAAGTTAAACCACACATAATCATGTACAATAAAAAAATAAATAAAAGTAAAAAACAGACATATTGGGTATCGCCACATCCATAACATCCATAACAACTGGCTCTATAAAAATGTCACATGATGTACCCTGTCATGTGAGTGCCATTAAAAACTAAATAAGAACTGTGCCATTTTTTGTCACCTTGCCTCATGAAAAACCTAATAGTGAGCGATCAAAAAGTCGTATGCCCCCCAAAATGGTACCAATGAAACCATCACCATATCCCCCAAAAAACGAGCCCCCACCTAAGACAATCACCCTAAAAATAAAAAAATGGCTTTCAGAAAACTCAAAAACAGAATTTTTGCGTTTCAAAAATGCTTTTATGTGTAAAACATAAAAAATTTAAAAAATACACATATTAGGTATCGCTGCATCCTTAACAACTGCCTCTATAAAAATGTCACATGATCTACCTTGTCTGTTGAATGCAGTTAAAAAAATAAAAACATGTACCAAAATGGCCATTTTTTTTGTCATTTTGCCCCGAAAAAGTGTAATATTGAAAGATTAAAAAATCATATGTACCCAAAACTGGTACCAATAAAAACGTCAGGTATTCCTGCAAGAAACGAGCCCCTACACATGATGATTGGCAGAAAAATAAAAGAAATATAGCTTTCAGAAATGGAATTAGTACTTAAAAAAGTGGGTTTGGAAATTTTCTTGTTTCTAAAATTTAAAGGCTTCTAACGTCCTAAAAAATAAAATGACATTTACAAAATGATACCAACATAAAGTAGACATATGGGCAATGTTAGGTAATAACTATTTCAGGAGGTATCACTATCCATCTTAAAAGCAAGGTAAAACATATTGACTCAAATTTACCAGTAAGGGCTCGTTCACATCAGCGTTATGCTTTCCGTTTGTGTTTTCCGTTATAACATGGTTATAACGGAAAATAACGGAAACCATAAGACGGAAGTCAAAACGGAAGCCTTTAGAGGCATTCCGTTTTAATCCGTCATAATAGAAGCCTATGAGAATCATAACGGATCCATTTGGTTCCCGTTATGCAAAACGGAAAACAAAGTCCTGTCGACAGGACTTTGTTTTCCGTTCAGCATAACGGAACTCAGACGGATCCGTTATGATTCTCATAGGCTTCTATTATGACGGATCAAAACGGAAGCCTCTAAAGGCTTCCGTTTTGACTTCCGTCTTATGGTTTCCGTTATTTTCCGTTATAACCATGTTATAACGGAAAACACAAACGGAAAGCATAACGCTGATGTGAACCCACCCTAACTTGAAGTACAATATTTCACAAAAACATCTCAGAATCGCTTGGATAAGTATGAGGCATCATTATGGATCTTAAATGCAGAGAGGAGAATTTTTCCACATTTTCTGTAACTTTTGGATTTTTTTAGTAAATAAAGTTAAATTTACCACCAACATGAAATACGATGTGTCATGAAAAAAAATCTCAGAATTGGATGGATAGGTAAACGTGTTATTACCACTTAAAGTGAAACATGTCAGATTTACAAAATGTGGCTTGTTCCTTGTGGTGAAAACTGGCTTGGTCATGAAGGGGTTAAATAAGTCCTCTGGATAACCTTGTTCTCTGAATTTACTTAGCAGCATGCAGATAAGGCTTTGCTATTCTACATGCCCCTCTTGTGCAGCGATTGGCTGGTATAACATACCAGCCATTTACAGCACTTACAGGGGACACCAAACAGTGGTGTCTCCTGTCTATAACCTTAGAGGTTATTGGTCCTGTCCTCTACAGCAGCAGCCACCTCCTTTTTGGCCACCTGCAGCCTCTTTACTGGTTTTTACATTGAGGAAGCTGTGATTACTGTGTAAGCACACAGTGCTCTTTCCCTTGTGAACCCTGCAATGTGCTCATGCAGCAGTGTACAACCACATATGAGAGGAGAGGAAAATTTTCCTGACAGAACCAGTGGAACAGGTTGAGAAGGTCCATTTATAGACAAGATATATTGATGATGTTCTGATGATTTGGCAGGGCTCAAGCAAAGACCTTGATCTATTCGTGGAAACTCTCAACCAAAATGATATGAACATTAAGTTGACCTACAAGGCAGGAAGAATCAATATGGACTTCCTTGACGTTTTGTTACAAGTGGATGAAAATGGGTCTATTCATATGGATATTTTCCGACAGCAGTAAACGGTTTACTCTATGCTACTTCTTCACATCCGAAACGATTGATTGAGAACATTCCTACTGGCCAATTTCTTAGATTAAGGAGGATTTGTTCACGTGATGACACCTTTGAAGTACAGTATGTGCGAGTGAACTTACAAATAGGTTTAAAGCCCGAGGATACAAGGATACCATCTTGAGGAGGAGTTACGTATGGGCCAAAAATTCAAAGAGAGATGTATTGCTACAACAATCGATCAGGGAGACGGACGATGCTCACCAAATGGTGAGATTCATTACCTCTTACAATTCAGGTCATAAACAATTGCTTTCTGTTCTTAAAAGACATTGGGGCATTTTATAGGTCAACAATGTTTTAAGACAGTACCTTCCATCCCAACCAGCTGTTACATTCAGACTTGAAAGGAATTTACGAAATATTCTTGTCCATAGTCATCATGAAGGACTCAGTCCCACACGGGCATTTGGATCTAAAGGCCCTAAATGGGCTTGTCCGAACATTGAACGGACCAATACCTTTTATGAATGATCTGGTGAGAAAAGTTTTCGAATTACGCATTCCATCACATGCAACACTGTTGGGGTGATATACACTGCGAGCTGCTCCTACAACTTGCTTTATATAGGTCTCACATCCCGAGAGCTGAAGAAAACGGACGAGGGAACACGTGCTGGCCATCTCTGCAGCTGAAGATGAAGAGGACATTACGAAATTGAAGACCCTACCTCGTCATTTCAAGTTACATCATAACTCTGACTGCTCTTTGCTTAAGGTAAGGGGCATTGACAGAATCTTGATTGGTAAGAGAGGAGGTGACTGGAAAAAAATGTTGGCTCAGAGAGAAGCTAAATGGATTTTTATGTTAGATACAGTCACCCCATGGGGTCTTAATGAAAATCTGAGTTTTGCCCCATTTTTGTAAATGATCATATAATATGAGGTTCCTTCGCCTTTGACTGATTTTGCTACACTATCAGTTCCATCTAGTTGTAATACGGTGTATACTTTTGTTCATTGGTATTACTCTGTTCCATTGACATTAAGTTTTGCTTCTTTTGTGTTTTTATTTATCAGATTTTTCTGTACATATTTTATATATTTATTTTTTATTTTCATATTTATTCCCTACTAGACTATTTATGCGATTCCGGCTGTTTGATCCTGCTCCTTCTTGTCCGGTTGTGATTTATTGGTGGTTTTATTGGTGGTTTTATTTATTTTGTGGATTTATTCTATGAGCAAGCTACTTACCAACAATATTGAAGATCTTCCTCGGTTCATCACAGAAAAAAAGAAAAGAAAGGAAAATAACTTTTTTTTGTTTATATGTATTTTTTAATAAATATAAATCAATTAATTATATGTAATTGCATGTTTCTATTTCTTTTCACATTTTTATCACTCTTTTGCACTCTTTCACCACACATTATATTTTTATATTCTGATATTTTATACATTTCACTTCTTTTTCACTGACCACTATTTATTTTTCTCACTGCACACCATATATTTTATATATATTGATTATTTATTTTATTAATATGTATATGTATTTATTCAGCCATAGCCACATGAATAATCATTATTCACGCTCATTTTATTTATACATTTGTTTGTACTCAATATTGGGGTTTATCAATATTATCTTTGCACTTGCCGCATCAATTTTACTTATTCTTTTTAGTATGCTCACTTGTTTTTGCACGGCGTGCCTTTTGCAGCGATTACGGCATCATGCGTTCCACTCTGGAACGCATCGGGTGTCACGTAATCGCGATCCGGCAAAATCTTGCGGGATCTCGATTGCGTTCCACAGATGCCGCCGTACGCTGCATATGTGAGCTCAAATTTATCGGCTCACAGGTTTCATAGGTATTCTGTCTATTTCTATCACTTAGCCATATTTGGGGTTCATATATATGCACATTTGGATTTATATATTGGTATATGGTGGATCTTCAATATGATGTTACTTAAACCGGATATGATGTTATGCGTTCCAGGATGGAACGCAGATGTACTTCCTTCCTCTGTTAAAACAATCAGGACATGACGATCTAATTTAACCTACACAGCTGTAGAAAGTTTATAGGGTATAAATAGGGTGTATGTGAGGAAGCTTGGTATCCCCTGAGGAAGCCATTTGGCGAAACATGCGTTGGGCTGAGGCTGCACTGGTCGGTATCCATTATTTCATGTACTTTGCTTTTGACCTATATAATGTATGGTTATAGTCCTTATGTCTGCTGTGTGAGGCTTTATTTTAAATCTGCGCCTTGGTGACTGATTTTTCCCTAATATATGTTCTTTGATATATGCAGTAAGCACTTTGCACTTTATATTACTTTGAAGTAAATGGGGAGTTGCCTCTATGGTTAGTTCTAATATTTTGGCCCCACCTACAGCTTTTGTGAGTCATTTAGCCTAAATTATTTGGATAACCTTCTTGTTGCACCGTTTTGTCTTTGTGTCTACCTTACCGCCATTTTTATTGATTATGTGTTATTCTACAGTATAATGTATATGTATCATTCCTGCAAAAGAATGCTTTTTAAGGTTTAAAATAAAGATTGTATTTTTTATTGACCTACTATATTTGGGTGTGCTTTTCCTCTCTTTGGGGTTGATTGTTTGATTTTGCACGCACCCTTGGTTCATTGTTGAGCCAAAAAAATTTTGGGGTTGAGATATGAGGTGTTTCTGTAAACTGCAGAATTGGGGTAATAAATATTGAGTGTTTGTTTTGCTGTTAACCTTTGCAGTGTTACAGAGAAAAAATGATTAAAATGGAAAATCTGCTAAATAAGTGACATTTTTCAATTTTACCATCATTTTTCAATAATTTGAGGGGTGTAGTTTCTAAAATTGCATCATGGTTGTGTTGATATATATTATATAAGCCCTCAAAATCACTTCAAAACTAAATTTGCCCTTTAAAAAGTCAATATTGGAAATTTTCTGGGAAATTTGAAAAATTGCTTCTAAAATTCTACTCCTTCTAACACTCTAAAAAAAATGAAATTTACAAGATGATGCCAACATAAAGTAGATATAAGGTGAATGTTAATAACTATTTTATGAGGCATTACTATCTGCCTTAGGCTACTTTCACACGAACGTTGTGTTTTGCGGATCCGCAAAGAAAACAGATGACGTCCATATGGACAAGAATAGGACATGTTCTATTTTTTTTTTTGCGGGCTACGGAACGGACATACGGATGCGGACAGCACACAGTGTGCTGTCAGTATTTTTTGGGTCGGAGCCCGCAAAATATACTGTCGTGTGAAAGAGGCCTTAAAAGCAGAGATAGTCAAATTTAGAAAAGAGAGAATTTTTCCAAATTTTCTGTAACTCTTGGATTTTTTTAATAAATAAAAGAAAAACACATGGACACAAATTTACTACCAACATGTAGTACAATGTGTCACGAGAAAATGTCGGATGGATAAGTAAAAGCATTTCAAAGTTGTTACCATATAAAGTGACACATGTCAGAATTACAAAATTAGGCAGGGTCAGGTAAGTAAAAAAAAAATTGCAGCATCTGGAAGGGGTTATCCTGGAAAAGACAGTGATGACTTATCCTCAGGATAGGTCATCATTATCATATAAGCAGGGGTCCAAGTCCCGACATCCCCGCCGATCAGTTATTTCAGGGAGCTGCTGCGCTCACTTTAGCTCTGTTGTGCGATGAAGGCTCTGGCAGCTTTCCAAGGACAGCGCTGTACATTGTATAGTGGCAGTGCTTGGTACTGCAGCTTAGCCCCTTTGACTTGAATGGGCCTGAGCTTAAACTAGCCCATGTGACTCATTTACAGTGATGTCACTGGCCTAGGAACAGGTTGGGATTCTCAAGGCCTCTTTTAACAGCTAATAGGCAGGGGCCCCAGGTGTTGCATCCCTGGAAATCTTATACTGATAACCTGTCCTGAGGATAAGGCCCCTATCACATGACCGTATGCCCTAAGAGACATACGGGCCATATGTCCCGGAGCAGCATCGATCGTACGCACGGGAGCGCACAGCATCATTGATTACAAAGATGCTGTGCACGCCGGGCCACCCGCGGGGCTATTGTCCCGCACTCATAAAATTATATGAGTGCGGGACAATAGTCCCGCAGGCGGCCCGACGTGCACAGCATCATTGTAATCAATTATGCTGTGCGCTCCCGTGCGCACGATCGATGCCGCTCCGGGACATATGGCCCACTCACGGACCGTATGTCTCGAAGGGCATGTGGTGGTGTGAAAGGGCCCTAAGTCATAAATGTCTTTTCTTGGATAACTCCTTAAATGACAAAACCTAGTCTTCAAGACGCAGAACCATTTTTCAAATCTGACAGGTGTCACTATGTGATAATTTTGATATGTTGTTGCTTATCCAAGCCATTCTAAGAATGTTTATTCATGACACATTGAACTTTGGACAGATCTTTTGTTAGCCCTTCATGTTAGTGGTAAATTTTGGTTGATATTTTTTTATGATCCTGAATGCAGATGATAAGATCTTCAGCTGAATCTCTGGGGAATTTAGTACAGGGAGGATGAACAGGACAGACTGTGGTAATATGGAGCTCTGGTAATGGAGACTACATACAAATGCTGCTGCTCATTAGCCACACCCCACAATCCTCTCATGTTTCCTCATCATCTCCATTCCCAGAGAGATTCAGCTGAAGATCTTATCATCTGTATTCAGATAATCCCTGACAAGCAGAGCAGAGAGGAGGATGAGGCAGCTCTTTACCTCAGTGTTGTGAAGCAACTTGTCCTGCTGTGTGATTAGGACAGGTTCTGTGTGTACTAATAGGACGGCGGCCATTTTATTTCTCCTGATGATTTCTCCCCAGACAAAATGAGCCATTATAACTAATGAAACGTATTTGGGAATATATTTATCATAAAGTAATATTTAAGTATTTTCATTTTTAATTCCTTTAAGTATGGCTGTCCCCCATATCTGCCCAAACCCCTTTCAATGGCCCTTGGGCCATTTTTCCATTGCCTCATTTGCTAAAAGTTGTTCCTTTAGAGGGTGGAGTCCTGACCAAGTTTTTACCTCCAGTAGAAGAGGAGATAATCCCAACTAAGACTGGGCCCCCTCTTGCCCTGAGCACTATAGCAGTCACATGGTCTGCCACTATGGTAGTTATGCCCCTGTCACCAGGGCCGTATTTAGGGTTCATGCTGCCCTAGGCACTGTCTGTGATGACGCCCCCCCAACGCGACCCATTCCCCCACGCCCCCAAATAGTAGCATAGTAGCCTCTCCTCAGTCCCCCCCACCCCATAGTAGCCCCCTCACCCCACAGTAGCATAGTAGCCTCTCCTCAGTCCCCCCCACCCCATAGTAGCCTCCTCCCCCCACAGTAGCATAGTAGCCTCTCCTCAGAACCCCCCACCCCATAGTAGACTCGTTACCCCAACCCCCCATAGTAGCCTCTTCTCACCACCCCACCTCATAGTAGCCTCTCCTCGTTACCCCACCCCCCATAGTAGCCCCCTCACCCCCCATAGTAGCCTCCTCCCCCCACAGTTGCATAGTAGTCTCTCCTCAGTAGCCCCCCAACCCCATAGTAGCCTTGTTACCCCACCCCCCATAGTAGCCTCCTCCTGGACTTATTACAGTGACCTATCCCCCCCCCAACCCCCTGGATACTGAAAATGGTCCTCTGCCAAGCCAATTAACCCCCGCCCAACTACCACCATCCCCATACACCCAACTACCCTCAGTCTGTACCCCCCATCCCCCATCCAATCTAATCCACCCCATCCAATCAACCCCCCTATCTACTACTGTATCTAACCTTAGACACCCCCAGCATCCAATCACATTGTAAATTTACCTGACGTGACAGTATGGCGCTCTGCTGTGTTCTCCAGTCCGGTCCTCTCTTCACTTCCTGGCGCGAGAACGGCGGCGGCGTGACGCTGGACGTCATTGGAGCAAGCAACAGAAAGATGTGAGCCTGCTCCAATGAAGAGGCAGCTACTGGAGAGGGAGGAGCGATCCAGTCCTCAGCGGGCGCCGGGCAGCAGACTGCAGCAGTAGAGGGAGCCGAGAGGGACAGCACGGCGCCGGTGACGTATGATTGTATGCAACTATCTGTGCACAGTACCTCCCACCCAGGGGCGTAGCTAAAGGCTCATGGGCCCTGGTGCAACAGTTCAGCTTGGGGCCCCCCCCCCACACCTGCCGCTGGTGCACCTAGCTTTTCTGATGCCCAAGGCAAATATTGAAACGCCCCCCCATGCCAAATTCTCAACCTAATCCCTTCCCTCCAGTCCTACTGTTAAAGGGGTTGTCCTCTTTTTACTACTAATGACCTATCCTCACGATAGGTCATCAATATCAGATCACCCGGGGTCCTCCGGCACCCTGACGATCAGCTGTTTGAAGAGAGAGCAAAGCTCATATGAGAGCTGCTTTCTCTGCTCTGTTCACCTGCTCGCCATAGAATTTGCAGTGAAGAGCAGTAAACAGAGCAGAGAAAGCAGCGCTCGTACAAAAAAAAAAAGACAACCCCTTCAAAGACAGACTTGGAAAACATTTCATACAGCACTACAGAGCATACAGGGTCATACAGCGCCACATATGTACCTCTTACATTCAGTGACTTCTCTTCTCTGATGACGTTTTCTTTCCTCTTCTTCTGTCAGACCAGACCGCCATGGTGACTTCTTTCAGCTGTGCCTCGTCTCTGAAGAGTTCAACAAACAGACATCTTACTTTCCTACTTTTCCATCATCCTCTCACCTTCTCCACATCTCACCCTGCCCGCCCCCATACTATACTACAGAAACAGCCCCCCTGAAAATACTGGCACCACACAGAAAAATAGTACCCCCCTTACCTTTCAGATCAGATCCCCATATCAAACCCCAGATGAGACCCCCCATCTCCAGACCCCCATTAGACCTCCAAACTCCCATATCTGACCCTCATTACCTCCAAAGCCCCAATCAGACCCTCATTAGACCCCCAGACCCCCTATCAGATCCTCATTAGACCTCCAGACACTCAATCAGACCCCCATTAGACCTCCAGACCCCCTATCAGACCCTCATAAGGCCTCCAGACCCCCAATCAGACCTCCAGACCCTGAATCAGAACCCTCTAGACCCCCAGTCAGACCCTTCAGGCCCCTAATCAGACCTCCTTCAGACCCCTAATTAGATCCCCAATCATACACCCCCCACTTCTGGCCCCATATCATACTCTTGTGGCCCCCATATAAAACTCTCCTTCTGGGGCCCATGTCAGACCCCCCTTCTGGCCCCATGTCAGAACCCCTTTTCTGGCCCCCATTTTAGACCCCCCTTTCTGGTCCCCATTTCTGTCCCACCATTTCAGATCCCCCCATTCTGTCCCACCATTTCAGATCCCCCCCCATTCTGTCCCACCATTTCAGATCCCCCCCCCATTCTGTCCCACCATTTCAGACCCCCCCCATTCTGTCCCACCATTTCAGACCCCCCATTGTGTCCCACCATTTCAGCCCCCCCATTCTGTCCCACCATTTCAGATCCCCATTCTGTCCCACCATTTCAGACTCCCCCCCATTGTGTCCCACCATTTCAGACTCCCCCATTGTGTCCCACCATTTCAGACCCCCCCCATTGTGTCCCACCATTTCAGATCCCCCCCATTCTGTCCCACCTTTTCAGATCCCCCCATTCTGTCGCCACCTTTTCAGATCCCCCATTCTGTCCCCACCTTTTCAGATCTCCCCCATTCTGTCCCCCTCCCACCTTTTCAGATCCCTTTTTGGCCCCCACTTCATACCTCAGATCAGACAAGAAAAAAAAAAAAAAACTTACCTCCGGTCCTGGCTGTGTCCCCGCTCTCTCCTCTTCCAGGGGCCCGCGCTGAAGTCACTTAACCTCCTGCAGCGTCAGGTCAGAGGGCGCTCTGTACGTCCTGACGCTGCAGGCAGTCAGGACACAGCAGCGCCGGCCTCAGGAAGAGCAAGCAGGAGGAGGGGTAAGTACTGTACAGCGCTACCAGCGCTTCACTCCACCTCCTCCTGCAGGCTAGTGAGCACTTCCATTATGGAAGTATTCCCTTTATAAGATGCACTGCATCTTATAAAGGGAAAAGTTTAGCACCAGTGGCATGGTCGCCGATACCCCACGCCACCCGACAGCACATCCCCCGCCCCCCCCTCGGCGGAAATAAAAAAAAATTACAGGATGGTTTTTGAACTTTTTTTTTTTTTCCACAATCCTTATCGATTCTCCTGGCGGGGTGCCGCCCCCCTGCAACCCGCCGCCCTAGGCACCGTGCCCCTGGTGCCTAGTTGCTAATACGGCCCTGCCTTTCACCCACATAACTAATGTGTGTGTATCACCTACAGTTCTATTGCTGTGGCCTGTCTACCAGTGCGATACCTTGCTAACTTGTACATTAGACCTGTCGAGTGAAAAGGCTTTGTAAGGCATCCGGTTTCCATGGTAACCATCAGGACACTGGCACAGCAGCTCAGTGGGAGAGGGAGGGAGCTCCCTTCCTCTCTTAACTTCTCAACCATTAGAACACTGCCACGGCAGTGCCAAGGCCCGATGGCAGAGGAGGAGGGAGCTCTGTTTATGTCTTTCATATAGTGGCCTCTATGGAACGGGCATGGGAAGGGCCAAATGGCTGACATCGGTGGCAGCACCAGTGTCGGACTTTGCAGCTGAGTGTCAGCTGTATGTTATGGCCATCTTGAACATAATAAGGGACATGCCGCTCGGCCATCCTGAAACAGATTGGAGGTCCAATCGGGTACATTGGGGGTTGCAGGGGTACCAAGGAGGCACAGTGAAGGCCATCTATACATTTCACCAGGTTCACGAACTGTGGGGATCAAAACCTGTAACTGGCATTACTATCCTCTCATTGGCTAGTCTGTAGAGACTAGCGAATCAGAGTGATCGCTGGCTCGGGACTACCCTTATTGGTCCAGGGCCAGTTAGCTGAGATCCCTGGTTGTATGTAATTGCCACGATCCCATGTGTATAGACATGGTAACAATTTAGTGCCATATATCGTCATATAGCATTAAGGAGGTAAAAGGGTTGTCCTGACATATATATTGATGATTTATCTTCAGGATAGGTCATCAATATCTGATACCTGGCACCCCAGATGAGAAAGTGGTGTCCCATGCGATCGCTGCTTCCTGGCCATTACACTGCCCATTGTCTCAAAAGTTTTGGAAGTGCAGTGTAAGTCTCATTCATTTGAATGGAGCAAGTACTTGTAATTACACTATGCCACCACTCCAGAGGAGACAACGCGTAGTGTAATGATGAGGAAGCAGCAATCACATGGAGCGCCGCCTCCTCTTCAAACAGCTGATCGTCAGTGTCAGGTTTCGTGTCGCCACGATCAGATATTGTTGACCTATCTAGAGGATAGGTTATAAATATATTTAGCAGCACCACCCCTTGCTAGAAAAATTATATCCGAGGAAGATGGCCGCAATTTTTGTTTTAATAAATTTTAATAAATTATTTTATATCCAGTGCAGCGCCCCATAAATCACTTTTTTAACTACTGTCTATTATTCTTGACCCCATGAGTCAGCAGTCACTTGAACAGAGACTACTCCAAGTGGTAGATGCCTGGTGGTTCCCCCATAACGAAGTCCAGATCCAGTTAAAGGGTGAAGACCTGGGGAGCTACTTAGATAACGCCATCAGGAGTAGTACCATGTCAAATCTGTTCAAACTACACAGCAGATCCACATCTGTTTTGTTATATAATGCCTATGACATATGTCTGTATCTTCCTTTCTGATTGCATGAGGTTGACTGCAAGGCATTATGGGCGAGCTCCCCGGCAGGCCCCTGCCCTGGTTAGGTGATGCTCTATCTTCACCTTTCCTGCAGTGCTCACTCCTGTACTGTGATATGTAAAATAGCAGATGCCATTTTGAGTCATTTATACAGATCAAATCCCAAAATCGTCAGCTTTATTTGGAATCAACTTTCTAAATGAATCAATTTGCTCATCTGTATTCATTATTGACATAGATTCTGCATGGAGAAATGATAGTGGGGCTAATCCACATGCAGATCCACTGGCACAGCCACACAATATCTTGCTCTTGTGAGATGGAGGGACATCTAGTGGCCAATGTTGAAACTGCAATTAAGATGTTTTTGTACTTTTTCACTTGCATTCACTGTAGATTTTTTCCACATCAAATCCACAGTCCTTCAAAGGAAATTTACAGTGGCAATCTGTATCAAATCATGCAGACTTTATTATGGATTTGATGTGCTGATTTATGATGCTGAATAATGATAGAAGTCAATGGAGAATACCCATGTACAATTTGCAACAATTCTGTAACAGAAATTGACATGCTGCAGATTTAAAAATCCACAAACAGGTCAATCTCCTCATGGAAAATTTATGCAGCATGTGATTTCTACAAATCTCTTTCTATTAGTGTAATCCACTGAGGATTTTCGGTTCACCAATCCGAAAAATCTGCAGCAAATCCGTAATATGTTAACAATACCTTATTAAGACCCTTAATCTATCTCCCACTGGAGATAGAAGTGGCACAATTGAGTTGTGGCATACCTGTGCAGGTCTGTGCACCATATCGGAAATCTACACCAGCAAGATAAATAATCTACACCCATTTCCTGACATAAATTATAATATATTTCTGCTAGTTTGGCCACCCCCGACCGGCCCCATAATTCCCACTCTCAACCCTGCTCTGCCCACTTTTTTGGAAAAGCACCAAACAGGGCACAGAACCCCATAAAAGTCACAAAATATTGAAGCAACGTCTTTGTGTTTCACACTTTGCCTCTTTTTGATGCTAGTTTTCTGGTGTCTATGGGTTAATAAATGTCCCCCACAGTTTCTACACAATTCAAAACATCCTCTGTTCCCAAATCAATGTTGAAAGTACTTGAAAACAGTGCTAAACAGTACTTCCTGGCAATATATTTCCTTTAAATGAAGCTTATTATATTTTATTTAAAAGGATTCTCCAAGTGCCACCTTTTCATTGGTAGAGCAGGGAGTAGAGAGACGTATCCCAGGGATTGAGGTAGAACCCAGTAGTCAGACCCCCTACCACACAGAATTTACAAAGAATATCTGGCATGGACACCTTTGGGGCAGCTTATTTTTAATGCATTCAACTTATATTGGGCTAAAAAAGTTTTTATTGATCTTTATTTAAAAAAAAAAAATCTGCAGCTTTTAGTTTCACTGCATCTGCAGACTATTGTTTCTTCTCATTAAAGCCATCAGAGAGCTGCTCAGATGGCCACATCTGTATGCCTGTCTCTAGTTTCCTGACAGCTCATACAGTAAACACTCATTTTAAGCAAAACTCTTATCAGTTTGATAAGAATTTAGCTTAAATAACTGTTAATGAGCTGTTAGGAAAGCAAAGATAAGAGCTACAGACTGAGGCTACTTTCACACTAGCATTTTAAAATTCCGGTATTGAGTTCCGTCATAGGGGCATGCATCCGGTTTTCTCTCCGGTCCTGGCATCCGCACCAAGACGGATCCCGAATGACCCCCAATTCAAGTCAATGGGGACGGATCCATCTGGTGTGACCACAATGGTAAACGGATCCGCCCTCCATTGACTTTCAATGGAGTTCAGGACGGATCCGTCACCTACACATACAGACATACATACAGACATACACATACATACTTACATACTGCAGGCAGGCAGGCCGCACGTCTTCATGCCCAGGAGGCGCGCCTCTATGACGATTCCCTACAGCGCCCAGCAGAGGGCGCTGTGGGGAATCATCATAGCTGCGCGCCTCCTGGGCGTGAAGACGTGCGGCCTGTTTGCCTGCAGTATGTAAGTATGTATGTGTTTGTGTGTATGTGTATGTGTGTGTATATCTGTATATGGTACTGTGTGGGACATGTGTGGGGCCGGAACACGAAATTGAAGGCTGTAGAGGGAAAGCTACTGGGAAATCATAATAAAAACCAATTGGAAAAATGATTTAATGCCCAAAATAAGTGAAGTTCAGTAATAAAAATGTTGTCCATATCCTTAAAGTTCTGTTGAGAGATGGGACCTCCATGGATTGAACTTGTTTTTCCAGCACATCCCAAATATATACCTCATCTCTCTAAAAGTACTCACCCAACTCCTTCTCCAGTTATAATTTTATATAATTGTCTTCCTTTGTAGTTAAGAGTGGCCGATCTCTATAGCGCTACAAGAAATTCCATTGTTAGACCTGAAGGTCAACATCCCAAGTATCTGGGGGGAGGGCGTGGCCTGCACGCAATGGCGTGAGCTTCTGGATTCCCTAAGAACCTCACTTCGTGAGGATACGCAAGGTATTGTTAGGGAAATTCAAAGAGATTTACAAGTCTTGGGTGACCGTACGGCTCATGTTGAAAACAAAATGGCCGAGTTTGCCGCGTCTTACAATTCTCTCATAGACGCTCATGAAGCGCTTGAGGAAGAACATGCCAAGCTTGTTGCTAAAGTACAAGACATGGAAGACCGTAATAGGCGAAATAATGTACGCCTTAGGGGAATCTCTGAGTCAGTCCCTGCCGACTCTCTGGAGGACTTACTGAAGCAACTTATCAAAGCTGTGATCCCTGCAGCGTCTGAATTGGATCTTACCGTGGATCGAATTCACAGGATCCCCAAGCCATCCGGTCTGGACCCCAGCGCTCCACGGGATGTACGCCACTCCGTCAGAATTATTTAATGGGATTTCAGTATATCCTGATTTGTATGCAGGCACACTTGCCAAGCGGAAGGAGTTTGCCCTAACCACTAAAGCCCTGAGGGACAACAATATTCGCTACCGCTGGGGATTTCCACTGGTCATCTCCACTCTGCTCAAGACCTGCGAGGACGCTGCCTCCAAGCCGGACAAAGTGGCCCCTGAATGGGGAAAAGTTTGACTAGTTCAAGTTCCTTGTTGGATTCATGAAGAGAGCTAAACCCTTTTGTTGGGTACCTCGAGCCTAGAGGGGCGGGTATTCCTCATTATCCGGGACTCTTAGTTAGTCCGTATTCTCTTTCACGCTTCTGGCGTGGTTTGCAGATTGCCTATCTGTTACTTCTCTTGTTCTATGTTAGATTGTTTGCTATCTTTTCTTTTGTATTCCCTCTTTTCTTTCTCCTACTCCTTCACCCATCTTCCTTTTATGAATACCTCATGTTGCACAGTGTTTCATATGTGGCTAAGGGTATACTGGGATACCTCTGGCCTAGCATCCCCATCTGCCTGTACAAATGGGGATTAAAATCCTTTCTTTGAATGTAAAAGGATTGAACTCTCCCTTCAAGAGGTCTTTACTCTGGAAGGAGGTTCAATCTTCTCATTGCGATCTCTTTATGGCGCAAGAAACGCATCTGGTGGAAGCAGATTCTTATAGAAGTGCTAATAGATTGTTTCCTAACTTGTTTTTTTCTCTGTCTAGGAAAAAGGGGAAGGAGGTGTGGTGGTGGGAGTCAAGTCCTCTATTGCTTTCCAAAAACAGGAGGTGTTCACCGATCAGGCTGGCAGATACGTTATCAATAAATGTTTTCTAGATAATGTGTTATATAGCATTGCGGCTGTGTATGCTCCCAATTCCGGCCAGATCTCATTCCTTCATAAGTTTTTCAAGAAAGTACAAAAGGTTGCTGCTGGTGCTGTAATCATTGGAGGTGATTTCAATATCCCTGTCCACTGTGACTTGGATTGCTCTAGAGTCGCTAAAACAGTTAGGCCCGACCTTCAGCAATTGCTTAAGGAAACGCACTATATCACGATATTAGGAGATACCAACACGCTGGGGAAAGAGATTATACGTTTACGTCTTCAGTTCATCTCTCTCAGTTACGTATTGATTATTTTTTAGTCTCTAGAGACCTGCTGTTTAACATCTCTGAGTCTGGAATTGGGAGCATCACATGGTTCGATCATGCGCCGATTCATCTTATACTAGACACTGGACTTCCTAATCCTCCTCGGCCAAACTGGAAGCTGAACCCCCTTCCTCTTACGAAGTAAGGCCAGAGTGGATAAGCTGACTACTGATATGAGAGCATTTTTTACACTAAATGACACTGAGGATGTTTCTACTACCACCCTTTGGTGCTCACATATATGAGGGGTCTTTTGTTGCAGGAGGCGGCTAGGCTTAAGAAACATAGGGAACACCAATTGGCTTTACTAACATCCCAAGAATCTATCACAATAAAAACATTGTGTACCAACACTCCTGGCACGCCAATAAAAACTATGAAGCAGACCGCGTTGCAGCCTGACACTGGATTTTGCCCTTGCATCTTCTTCCAACCAAGGACAGCATGAAACATTGACAGACTCTCCACGGATGCCAAGCCAGGCTCCTTTAAAATGTAGTCCTTTATGAAGAGGGAGCATGTTACTGTTTGTTGAAAGCGATGGCACATTGCCTTTAAGGGAGAGTTCACAACACTGTTATTTTCCTGTTCTTCTGATGTTTCAGAAGAACAGAAAAATTAAGCAAAGAAAACGGATCCTGTAAAAAAAACAAAAAACAGATCTGTTATTTCAGGCAGAAAAAAAACTTCAGAACACCCCCTAACATTATTATATCTGTCAATAAGCACAGGAATGTGAACATTATTGAATCGTGGTTAGGGCTGTATTCTTTTTTGTTGCTCTCTTAGTAAGAAAATACAGTAGACATTAATACGTTTGGTGCATCTTTCCCTGTCTGTGCATCAGAAAATACAGATAAGTCCCACCCATTTTTTTTTAAAGTGATGTGATTGGCATAAGAAAAACTCAAAATAATGTTTGCCCAAAATATTTGCCAGTTTGTCAGCAACACCTGTAGGAGCAGTCTTTGTTGGGAGAAAATGTAACTCGTTTTAAAATTAAAGGATGCTGCAGTTACATATTACATTAAAATGTATGGTGAAAATAGTGTACTTAAAACTTTTTGTAAATTAGAAGAGGAATTCCATTTACCTCATAGGTACTTTTACCAATATTTGCAATTCTGACATGCCTTTGACACCATGCATAGGAATACCCCCTTGAAGTGCTCTGATGATGCCTTCCTATCCTTGATAAGTTCTGGTACAGAAACCGAGGGATAATCTTGTTGGTGTACAGGCTTTTACGAGACAGGTTCCTTCTGAAACACCCACTATCTAGGATAAATAAAATGGGAGCAGGATGTAGGGGTGACTTCGGAGGCTAATTGGTCATCTTGGAAGCTGTCCCTAAATCGTCCTTGTGTGGAGCTAAGCTGTCACAATTATATATCAGACACCGAGTGTACAAGACACCTGTATTTCTACGAAAGATAGGTATCCAGGGATGATTCATATGCTTTGGAGATGACAGATACCTTATTACCTTATATGGGAACTCAGTGTTAAAGACGGTCTCTGAATGCTATCGGGTTGTTATACCAAAAGAGGCTAAGATATGCCACTGGGCTTGGTGGAGGATCTCCATTTGACGGAACAAGGGAAGACGGCACTAGGAAGACTACCTTATGTCCCCAGGAGGCTTATAGCTTATCATTGGATACAGGCGTCTCCACCAACCAGCTGAGCTTATAAAGAAAGTGAACACTATGTTAATACAGGAGAGGGCAATGTTTCAGAAGAGGGGTGTGGCAGATAAGTTTGAAAAACTATGGCTGCCATGGATAAATAACTGTAACTTGGCCATGTGTACTCTGAGAACAGATTCGGTATATGGTGGTATGAGGTGATATGAACAGCTGAGACCAGGATGAGAATGGGGTTGGGTTGGGGAGGGAAAGGGAGGGAGTTGAGTAGAGGGAGGGGTAGGTTATAAGTTAGAAAGTACCTTTACATGTTCATTGTCTGATGTCTGTTTGCATTCTCTTGTCATATATTGTGTTTACGCACATGATGTAATGTATGCAATGCTGTTTGTAATAAAAAAAGATCTATGTTGAAATAGAAAACCACACTAAATGCAAAGCCTTCATTTTGAAATGCAACATACTTGCACACTCACATATTTGTGGGAAAATGTTGCGACTTTTGGTGGTTTTTGCTCCTCATGGCACTTTTTACAAATGTGAGTGGGGCTTAGCAAAAATTGCCAGAGTTGTCTTGGCTCAACACATTTAATTCTACGCCACATAACCCACTTGTGATTTATAGTGGGCAGTGATTTGTTTTTTGTGGTCTGAGGGTCTGGTGCAGATATTTATCAAAGACTTTGAACACAGTATGGAGAAAGTGTTTTGCCATGAAGAAGTGTTATGAGGAAGTGCGTATAAATGGACAATGTGAGTCATGAAGAAGGAGCCAGACACGACTGATGACAACACTGATCATGCATGTGAACTGATTGTGTTGGATAGATGAGTGACAGTGGATTATGTGGCAAATCATTTGTAAATAAGCCATGGCTTTGTGGTGAAGACAGTGGTGCATTCGTGACTTGCAGCTCTGCCTTAAACATTTTTTAATGAGGGAATACGTAGGCTTGTTGACAGATGGACAAATTGTATTGAAAAGCGTGGAGATTATGTCGAAAAATAATTTATCTTTCTGAAGATTGATTAACCACTTCCTAACCACCCATAGGCCATAAATGTCCTTGGGGTTGGTATTTATTTCTGAATGGACGTTTTAGAACGTCTATACAGAGATTGCAGCTGCATGTTAATCGTGCAGCTGATGAGTAGAGGGCCCCAGAGAAGGCAGGGACTGTTCCTCTGTGTCCCTGCCTTCTAGAATACACAGCGCTGAATGAGCGTTGTGTATTCAGGTAAGGAAGTGGTATGGTCATGTGACCGCCGGGAGACTGCAGGAGCTGTCGGGTCTTCCTGAGACCTCGATAGGCCCTGCAGTTAGACTGGTGTGGCTATACAGCATTGTATAGTGGTGTACAGGCTCTCTGGTGGTTGTATTACCCCTGTAACTGGGGTTTCTATGTCAGCCCGGGTAACTGGAGAAATCAATAGTAAAAAAAAATAAAAATAAAAAATGTTAAATGTCCTCCAGAGGTCTTGTATGACCTTATGGGGGACACAAAGTGTAAAATAAAAAAAGTGTTTTATCAAAATAAAAAAAAAAAAGGTTTTACATGTAAAAAAACAACAACACCCTTTTCATCCCACAAAAAATTAGCTCTCACACAAGACCATAGCCAGAAAAATTTTAAAAATATGGCTCTAAGAAAATGGCAACACAAAAGAATGATTTTGGTCTAAAAATGCTGTTATTGTGTAAAACTTAAAAAAAAATAGACATATTTGGTATCACCGCATCCGTAACGAACAGCTCTATAAACATATCACATGATCTACTCCATCAGGTGAATGGCATAAAAAAAAATTAAAATTACGGAAAAATAGCTTTTTTATGTCACCTCGCCTCCCAAAAAACATAATATCACGTCATCAAAAAGTCTTATGTACCCAAAAATGGTACCAATAAAAAGTACAGTCTGTCCTGCAAAAGGCAAGCCCTCTATGTTGGCAGAAAAATAAAAATGTCATGGATGTTAGAATATGTCAATGCAAAATATAACAGATTTTTATTAAAAAAGGATTTTATTATGCAAAAGTAGTAAAACATGAAGAAAACTATATAAATTTGGTGTCGCCATAATCATATCAACTTGCAGAATAAACTTATGGTATCATATATACCACATGGTGAACCTCATTAAAAATAAAAACAAGAACCCGAACATACCCATATTTTCACCCAGGCAGCCCCGCTAACATGATCATTGGAGCATTTCAAGTTCAGCTCTGGGTTCAGCTCTGAACCTGGACAACCCCTTTAACTTGACATACAATGTGTCACGAAAAAAAAAACAATCTCAGAATGGCTTAGATAAGTAAAAGCAGTCAAAGTTATATAGTACATGACAATCTCTTTCTAACAAAGCTAGAACCAGCCCTGTACCTCACATAGATCCACAGATCTCCCCATTCATTGCTCTGATAGATTTATATCAAGCTGACAGCTCAGTGTTTTTTCTGCTGCAGCTAAGGGGGCGTGTCCATGATTTCCCTATCACAGCTCAGGAGGCAGTTGAAGGATAAAACTGAACATGTACAGCCTTCTCAGTGAGCAGGACAAAGAAATAAGAGAAAAAAAGCAGGTGGCGACATACAGATACATTTTATTGGGTTACTCAGTGGCTATGCTAAATTTTAAATTACATGCAGTTACAAAAGAATTCAGAAGCTGGTATGAAAACTGTAGAATATTTTTCGTGGGACAACCCCTTTAAAATAAATTCGACATCCAGAGAGGATAATTTTTGAATCACCCTCATATGATGCGTGGGGCTCTTAAATTTATTTAATCTTACTCCCACGGCATATGAAACACCAGTCTTTTGTACATATGTCCCACTGTATCAAGATGATCTTATGCTCTTAGGGTGTTTTGTTTCTGCTGAATATTAATTTTTTTCCCTCATGACCAATTACCACTGGTCAAAACCGTTCATATTTTACTGTGAATTGTGATGTTTTTGCCATATGCCTTTACAGGTGAAACAAGTTCTTTCAACATACTTTTGGAGGCTGACTCCCAACAGCCCTGCCGATCAGCTGAATTGGAGAGGTCTCTTCCAGTGATGTCACATTAATCGGTCACATGGCTCGGATTAAACTCACTGTCACTCAAGTGAGTGGGCCTGGGCTGAAATACCAAACACAGGCACTATACAGTATATGGCATTGTGCTATAAGAAGGCCTCAGCCTCAATGGAGCACTGCGTCTTCTTCAAACAACTGGTCAGCTGACTGACGGACCCCTACCAATCACATAATGATGACTTAGGGCTCATTCAGACGACCGTATTATTGCGGGTCCTCATCACTACGGGTGCCGCCCGGCGTGTGTTCCGCAACGCTCAGAGCACACGGTCGGGCGCCCCATTGAAAATGCTTATACTTGTCCGCTGTTGCGGACAAGTATAGGACATGTTTTATTTTTTTATGCGGAGCCACGGCACGGAGCTGGCTCCGTGCGGCGGCTACCCACTCTTATAGAGGTGAATGGAGCCGCATCTATTCCGCAATATTTCGGAATAGATGTGGACCCATTTACACGGGCGTGTGAATGGGCCCTTATTCTGAGGAGGTCATCAAAACTGTACACAAGGAAAACACTTTAATAGAAATACTTGGTAACAATATGGACCATTGAGATAATATTATTCAATTTGTAATGTATACCAAATACAACTACCCTCTCCTGTTCCTTTATTCATTTTCACCTGCATACATATGTTCAACTCTTTTGCCATCACTCACAATGTGATATATTAATGATGTTGGGAATTTTAACTTTTTTACATCCTTGATGGACATTGAGATTCCTGGTTATTGAGGACAAAAATGATATTTTTACCCAAAATAATTTTATTGTTGCTGTTGCTTCTGATAAAAAACACAATTATGAAAAGTTTTACAAAATTATCATATGTGCCTAACAACAAACAGAACAAAAATATAGCACACTGTTTGAAATGTAATATAACAATGCATCAGACCACATTGGATAGAAGGAATTTTTTCCCTCCTCTAAAAATAACACTTTTGGCTCAACACAAGACTGGAAAAAAATGATTTTTACAATGAAATGATTTGTTGTAGCACCGTCTAGTAACATAGTATTTCACAACGTCTCGTATTTTCCAGAGCTAATGTCTTTTTTTCAAGTTTATGATTTTCTTTCGGCAACAATACAGTATTCACACATATTAAAGAAAAGTGGCTGCCCTCGGGAGTTTAAAAAAACAAAAATGTATCAAATAAAATATATATATATATATATATATACTACAGGAATATGAACTTACAAAATGAGCAACAGTTAACAGTCATGGTTATACATAAATATATTTCTAAACAAAAAAAAATTAAAAAAAGGATGTACAGTGCAGTAACCGAGCCATTCTAAGCTTTGGATGGGTGGATAATGCACCATTATGGGATGGATAAAGCACAGTGTCAGGTAGTATTGTGTGTATTTCATACTGTAGTCTAAAGTAGCACCATCATATCTGTATTTTTCTCCCTCCTGTTTTTTCTTCCAATCAGTCCAGTAGAAGGAAAAACACAGACTGAGATAAAGTTGCATCTGCTGCCATTTCATGGCAGTTTTCACTGCTGAATCTCAATGACATTTTAATGTATACTAGCCATGCCTGGCACATGAAGGCACATTTTTGCCAGTTCTCTGCTGCTGTCTTTACTTATATAATACTATATTATGATCTTTACCTTCACCTTTGCAGCCTGAGGATAGAAGACTACAGTAATTTGAACAAAGGAGGTAATAAGAGGCAATGCCTCTAAAAGACTAAGATTTTGCACCTATAAGGAAATGTAGTGCCATGAAACATCTGGAAGCATCAATATCCTTCTAATCAACTAGTTTGAAAAGTTTTGTGTCTTATAAATAAAAATACAATGTTTGTAGCTTGTGGTGTTCTTACTGTAACAACCGATTGAGATTTTAATAGCTCTTTCTTTAAATAAAAACAAACATAGGAAAAAAAGTGCACCTCCAGTCACCATCATATGAGCTAGTTTCCAAACATTTGGCCGGTGACATGTTAGTCTATCTTAAATATCTATTTTATTATTTTCTGATTATTTACGTAAAGTAAGATATAACTTTGTTTGCAACATAATACTTGTGTTTTTGTTTTTTGACCACACTTTGCTTGGTGCCTAATGGGACGGTATCTATAGGTACTTTTCTGCTATGATCCAGATAAAACCTAAATATTTTTTGGGGCTACCTAAAAATCAGACATTATGGAAGATAAAAACAAAGAGAACTATGGCTGTAAAGTAAATTATGTTATACATATATCTTGCAGGCCTCACTCATGTCAGTTGGTTTACACACATGGTTAATGACAGTGATGATACAATAGCAAATGTTAACATTTGTTCTAGGCAAAGAATTGATAACAGTTACAAATAATTCCAAAATATTACATTTGGATTTGTAGTAATCATTTGTATCCACTACCTAACCAATCCTCAGAAATAATATGATTTACCTTCAAATATTATATGTACAGTCTTATAGTACTCTTGTTCAAAATACACCCGATTGTGCAACATTTCTGGTAAAACCATGACTGTTGCTCTCATAAGGCACTAATTTCATTCTCCTGTCAACTTCCCTGGTCTTGCAGTTTAAAAGGAGACAAGTGAATTACACACCCTCCAAATTTGTATACATCTGCTGGTTTCAATCTGAACATCCAATGCATTCTATCCATTGTACTTTTTTCTCACCCTGTCAACTTGTATTTTTAAACCTCACTCCCAACTTTTATACAACAAAAATACTATGAATAAAAAAAATCCAAAAATACATACGGACGTTGGTCACTGTTGAAATCATATTCCACATTTCCCATCAATTTTTGTCTTAGTGCTGAGGTTCTGACACAAAAGCTTGCTAATTATACACAAGACAGAAGAAGACTTTCTCTATAAATGTAAAGTTCGGATCTTGTGAAGGCCACACGAGGAGTGTCTGCTTATGGTGTTAATAAAGTTGAACCTTAATTTTCATCTTGAGTGCTTGGCCTATTTCACCACTGAGGTAGTTGAAGTCCTTCTCATCCTCTAATTTCTGCAGTTCCTTCTTACGGTATAGAGGCACACTGGCAATCTCCAAGTTATACAAGCCTGGAACCACCTTCTTGCGTCCAAGGTAGAGGAAACTTAAGCCATCCTTCTGGTGAATGCGGAAAATGCCATCCTCATTGCCCTGAGAGATAATGTAGCGTACATGGTTCTCCAGTGGCACCAAAGCTGGCATGAGCTCCATGATATGTTGTTTATTTATCAAGTCAGAAATGTTCAAGCTCATCTTAAGTGGAGCATCTATGTCAACGCTAGCCAGGCTGATATGATTCTGCAGCAAAACAAAAATGAATAGTTCAAATTCTTCTATATAAATACACTGTACATTATAAATGCCTAAAGTAGAAAACTTCTTACTTCTTGCCTATTTATATTCCAAATCTTTATAAATAAAAACTTGAACAGGTCTAGTTGTGTCTAGCTGACAAATGTCAGCCATCCCTTCACTACGTTTATGTTCTAAAAAAATAGTTTCTTAAAGTAAATCAGTTAATCTTAGGGCTTCCTAAGGATAAATACAGAGGTGTAATTTTTCCTTTCTAAAGTTATTAATTGGCTAGTTTACATTTCTGTAATATCTGCCAGTCACCGCCTGACCTGGAGGATCTGAGATGAGGGGATTTGTTCTCCTGAATGTGGAGAAGATTGATTAGGCAGTGTGAGAACATGAAGCCACATTGACAAGGGAACCGCTAACACCCAGTTGACAATTTAGCCATACATTTTTGGGAGAAATAACAAAGGAATGATACAATGCAGAGTTATAAGAAAAGATGCTCCAGAATTTTTATCTTATGGGGAATGCATTTTTTTTTAAACAGACATGGTAGCTCTTCTTTGAATGATAGTGATAGTTATCCTGTATTTACAATTATGTATTAAATTAATATTTTTTAAGAATCAATATATTTTGCCCATAAGCTTCAAAAGATCTTGAAATTTGTGGCACTTGTCTTACAATACTCCTTGTCTGATTTCTGGTGGTATTGATATTACTGTTAAATCTTTTGCTTGTTCTTACCTCATGTTCAGAAGTTCCATTAGCACTGCGTCGCTGCCTTCCTTTCTTTGGATAACCATTGATCTTGCATTCATAACAGCCCTCTGGGGATAGGATGTTCTCTTCATCTTCTTCAACTGGAGCTGGGATGTAACCACCTTTGCCAAATCCAAGGCCTGATACACAGTGCCTGCAGAAGTATATAAAGATATAAATGCTGCTTATATAACTCATTAGCGTCAAAAGTAAAATGAAGATGATAAGGGTAAATCTCTGTGTCTAATTCCTCATATCGTGTTGTCTCTAATAAAGATGTTTACAAAAAAGAAAATAAAGATATTTTGGGTTCAAGAATATATGATGCATGGTATTTTAGTAGCAATAAATTACCTGGAACTAAAGCAATATAATAACCCTTACATTGTGCGTAGTGCAGTGATGCCATTTTCCCCATCCTTTACACACTACCACCTAGCTCGAAACCTCGCCTCCCTTACTTCAGATAAAAAGATGGAAGTTATCAGATGAAAGGATGCAAGCTATCAATCAATGCTTAGAGGGGTTTACCAGTATTTTGAAACTGATGGCTTATCCTCTGGATAGGCCATCAATATCAAATCTTTGGAGGTTTAACACCCCCACCCCCACCAATCAGCTGTTTGAAGGGGCTACAGTGCTTGGGCAAGAGCTGCAACCTTTTCATCAGGCCTGAGATGTCACGTTCAACAACTTTCACACCTGCGGCATCAGCTGCCGCAGGTGCACGCGTGGGGCTGGAACTACACTCCGGCCCCATTGACTGTAATGGGGGCGGGCCATGGATTCGGCCGCAACGCGGCAAACCCTGCCGAAAGGCGGCCGGAACAAAACTACGACATGTTGTACTTTTGTTCCAGCCGCCTCACCCACCGGAAGAGCCTGCCGGAGTCCGATGCCGCAGGTGTGAAACTAGCCTAAGATGGCCTTTCTGCATCTTAGTCCCCTTTAAGTGAAGTTCTCAGTATTTAAGCACTGGAAAAACCTTTCACAGTTGGAACTTTTATGGCATGTAGATAAGATATGCCATAAATGTCCCAGACGGGAATACAGCTTTAACATTACCAATCACTATTTCTTACTTTAATTAACATGTAAAGGTACCATTCAATTTTGAAGAAATAATTTCTCACCCTTGGCCAGCTCTGAAATATCCCGCTGGGCATCCACACAGATAGCCACCATCAGTATTGGAGCAACCATAGCTACAAGGATTTCCACCAGCGCCTGAGCACTCATCTACATCCTGACAGCCACCAAAAGAGGACTCAAAATCAAAGCCTGAGGGGCAGAGGCATTTGTAGCTTCCCAAAGTGTTATAGCAGGAGGCAGAGCCACAGGTTGACTGGCTGGCACACTCATTCTCATCTGAAAGAAGAAAAGATTAAGATTAATAGAATGAAAGAAATCAGAGTATCAGCAAGTGTGTGGAATAAAACATGCTGTATGCACAAACTGTCATTGCTTCTACCATGCCACATTTACTGTACACCTAGACCGCAAGAAATCTTTATTGCAGCAGCGGTCTTAAACCTAATGCTTTTTTTTTAAATAGTTTTCCTTAGTGCAATTTCCTCATTTGCATGTATTACTCAGCAGCTCCATGCCAATGAAATACAGCCACTTCATAAAGGGGTTTTCCAGGAATATTTTTTTTAAATAGGGGTGGGTTGAGTTAATAATAATTAATAATCAATATTAATCTTTTGTCTTTTAATTACTCTCCTGGAAAACCCCTTTAAAGTAGTGACAGAAATGTAAGCGCATTATCACCGTCTTCTTACCCACCATTGAGAGTTGAATGATGCCTAATGTGCCTGCATTCTGTTAATGGATTTGTCCATAGTCTGTCTGTCAAATCTATCGATCGATCAGTCTGTCCGTCTATCTCCTTTTTTAACACTTTTTCTTTCGACTACTCACCCACACACTGGTTCCACTGATAATGTTGCACATAACCCTGGGGGCAGCCACAACGATATCCACCGAGCACATTTTGGCAGCCATGTTGACAGCGATGATTGCCATCACACTCATCTACATCTACAAAATAAAAGTGAAGTTTAGTCTCTATGCAGTGACAAATGTGTGCTTGTTGAGCCTGAGAACGTTTCCCAACACTGTATTTGTAGAATTTTATGAGCCATAATATAATGAACTAAATGTGCAAGCTTTAAAATGTAAGACTTTTTCACTGCAATCATAAAATATAGTAAGAAAACTAGAGCTGTGTAAATACTTAGATTTGTCATTGGAGAAGCATATATTGGAATATCCTATGATGAATAATTAGAAGAAATGCTCTTTTTTTCTAACCTTCACAGTTACTGCCTGAGCTGTCCAGGGAGAAGCCTTTCTGACATTCACAAACAAAGCTGCCAGGGTTGTTCTGGCAAATGCCACGAGCTCCACACAAGGTTGGCTGAGCGCTGCACTCATTGTTATCTGTGGATAGAAGCATCTGATTAGATATGCATTATACATCTAGTACACACATACATCTATAGATAGATAATTACTGTTTGTTAGTATAATTTTATTTTACGGCAACATATATATTTATTAACTTACCATACTATCAATATGGTTGTTTTTTTTTAGTCTCACTACTGGTTGGCCCGATTTTCCATTATTTTCACAACATTCCCAACTACACACATCTTAAACATGATAGAAAAGTATCGATTATCTTACCAATGCATGAAGACTGGTGTTGGGTAAATCCAGGTGGGCACTTGCAGTTGAAGCTTCCAATCGTGTTAACACATAGGAACTGGCAGTTGTGTTGTTTGGTTGAACATTCGTCCAAGTCTGTAAAGTTATATTATTATTATTTAGAAGCTGAAATGTATTCATGTGATTTGTTACATCTCACACAGCTTTTATGTCTCACTAATTGTTCCCATCAAATGACTAGTCTAAAGCAATTGCTGCTTAAAAGTCATACTTGGCCTAACTAGACTGAACTTGCATACTTGTCTATACACTGCCCAGCCAGAGACATAATTTGAACTACTGGGCCCTGGTGTATAATCAGCAACAGGACATCACCTACAATGTGACATTTATAATGATGTTGGTGTTTTCTTTTCCTATATTTATGCTGCTGTGCTCAGCATAACAGACAAAAACTAATAAAATATTTTATATCAATTTGAAGGGAATTTGTCAATTATAAAACATGAATAAAACAGCTACCACTGACTCCAGATTAGTAATTTGTGTGTTGATCCCCAGCCCTGCTTCCCAAACTGGCAGTGGAATGCATTGGCAGGACTCCTGAGCATGCAACCATAATGGAGAGGACTCCAGGAGGAGTCCTCTCAATGCATTCCACAGCCAGTTTGCAGCCACACAGCATGGAACATGGTTGATCATTGGCATAAAAAATGACTTATCTGGAGTCATTGGCATGTGTTCTGTTCATGCATTACTGTACTTAAAGGTCATCTATCAGCAGATTTGTGCCTATGAAACTGGCTGACCTGTTACATGTGCACTTGGAAGCTGAAGACATCTGTGTTGGTCCCATGTTCATATGTGCCGCATTGCTGAGAAAAATGATGTTTTATTATATGCAAATGAGCGTCTAGGAGCAACAGGGGTGTTACTGCTATTCCTAGAGGCTCTACTCTCAAAGCGACTGCTGCGCCCTATGCACTTTGATTGACAGGTCCAGGTAGTGTAAACATCACCACACCCTGTCAATCAAAGTGAAGATTGGGCAGCAGTTGCACGGAGAGCAGAGACTCTAGTTGTAATGGCAACACCCCCATTGCTCCTAGAGGCTCATTTACATATATTAATGCTTACTTTTTCTCAGCAATGCAGGCACATATGAACATGGGACCAACACAGATGGCTTCAGCTGCCAAGTGCACATGTAACAGGTCAGCCAGTTTCATAGGTACAAATCTGCTGACAGGTCTTGAATTTAATAGGGCTTCCTATAGTTGACAGATACCCTTTAACATAAGCTTAGAGCATATATGGTCACTGCTATAACAACTTTTCTGCATCAGCCAACATATTGGAGCTCTAAGCTGTAAATAAAAAGGTAGTAGGTTTACATTACCTTTACATGTCTTGCCATCTTCTTGTAGAATATATCCTCTAGGACATGAACACTGGTAGCTGCCTTCTGTATTCTTACATATAAAGTTGCAGGGTTTGGGAGACTGGGCACATTCGTCGAGATCTGCATACAAAGGCAAGTTATATATAATGAGTCTTTACAATGCAAGTATGCCTGCCCTTTTTCCACAGATTTGAAATATTTATGGTTCCTATAATAAAAATATGTCTTACCAACACAAGTGGTCCCTGTGAAGTCTGTGGTATAGCCCAAATTGCAATGACAACGGAAAGACCCAATGGTGTTTATACACTGGCCGTTTTTGCATAGATTTGGTAGAACTTTGCATTCATCAATATCTAAAGAATGAAGTTGATGAAGCATTAGTGTGTTATGAAAAGTAATATCAAAATTTCTTTAGTTGTTAAAGAGGTTCTGCAGTTCTTTTAAACTGATGACCTATCCTCTGGATAGATTATCAGCATCTGATCGGCGGGGGTCCGACACCCGGGAACCCCACAATCAGCTGTTTGAAAATAAATAACTAGTCCAGTGACGTCACGACTAGTATCACTGGCCTGGGCGGGGCTAAGCTCTGTTCACATGAATGGAGCTTAGCCATGCCCAGGCCAGTTATACTAGTCCTGACGTCACTGGACCTGCGGTAAACAGTGAGAAGGCCGCAGTGCTCCTGGAGCACCACTGCCTTCTCAAACAGCTGGTCCTGGGGGTCAGTTTAAAACAACTGCAGAACCCCTTTAATTAGTTCTTAAATGTCACTGTTCATACCTCTTCCATCAGTGGTGAAGCCAGGACCATGTGGACACATTTTTTTATAAGCTGCAGTTCCTGGAAGGGGACACAATTCACACTGGTTGCCCCAGCCTCGACCTCCATTACAGCAGCACTCAGATTTGGTGACCATGTTACGATTTGTAGATGAAAGCTGGCACATTGTCTGTAGAACTTCAGTGAAACAAGATCCTTGACGGGTGTCTAGAGATGAAAATGAACAATAATTATTTTGCATTGTTTCATTGAATGGTAATGTGTGTAATGCAATGGGTGTGGACCCATTGTATATATGAATGAGTTTGGCTTGGGGCTACTTCCGAGGGTCTTGACCCCATATGGGAATCTGCACTTTGCTGCGGGGGCCACCAGGCCACTACCTCTTGGAGTAGAGGTCAGAAGATGTGGGTCAAAAGATGAAGGTGCATGGCACATACTGGGCAGATAGAAGTGTGGTCAGAGAACAAGCCAATGTCAGGAGGGGCAGAATTTGTGCAATATGGCAACAGGTTGGGCATGTGGTCAATTCAGTGATGAGACAGAGCTCAGAACAGGCAGCACAGAGTCAATATGGCAGAGTACAACTTGCAGTAACTATATAAACTAGGAACTTCTTGTTCAGGCACCTTAGGTGCCATATATACCCTATGCAACACTATCATAGACTGGAGACAGATTAACCCATGCACACACTGGTCCTTTAAGAGTGTATTAGAAGGCTATCTTTTTAGTTATTGGTTCTTCCCGTTTAATTATAATATATTATTACCTATTATAATTTTGTTTAATGTAATGAGTTGGTTAGCTAGGTAGAACATACAAAGTTTTATTGTTATATGTGGGATGACCACCAGGCCACATTCCGGAGTGGTTAACTCACAGGACATGCGTACGGCACACTGGATATCTGAGGAGGAACGTATAAACTTCTAAGTAACACCTTTCATATCACTTTTGATGTCAGTCATGTGCTATATTAGTAGTGTGGCCGATTAAAGCTTTCTCGTTGGCTTGTTACACAGGGAGAGTGTTTCTTTCTTTACTTTACTATGTATGTGATCTCTTATGTATGTCTTTTATGTATGTTATCACTTTTTAGTAAATTCTTATTCACTTGAGCCTGTGTTAAGCTTATTTTATTCCTGGAACTCAGAATCAGGAAAGATGAGAGTCAGGAAGAGCACACACATGCATACTATGGGTGCACGCACCAGCCACAGCAGGAGGAGGGAGGCGGAGATTGTCGCAAACACCATGGAGTATGGTACAGTTTGAGGGGTGAGTACTCTGTCTGAGAGTATATATTATGTATAAAATTTTGTAATTATGTATATATTGTTGGCTATTATAGTTTTATTCATAAAGTTGAAAGTTAAACATTGTCTGCATCAAAGTATGTAAAATTTAAAAGGTTATTGAAAATGAGTGATATAAATTAAGACAGCCTAATATGTACTAACATGGTATTAAAATGAATACTCACCAATACATTCTGTTCCAGAGGCACTGACCTGGAACCCATCATTACAATCACATCTGTAACTTCCAATGGTATTCACACAACGTCCATTGGGGCAAATACCAGGCTTTGTACGACATTCATTTTCATCTGGTTTAATGTATAATGGCAGAAAACGTGGCTTAGTAATCAGAAGAGTAAACATATGACTTGGCAGTTGTTCATACTGATAACATGAATAATAAGTAACCAAACCACAAATATATTAATTAACAGGATGTTATCAAGTACTGTATGTTTATATAGTACTCAAACTAAACAGAAATACAAGATATTGCCCACAAGGTTGAGAAAGGTTACATAAATACATGCACTTCTCCACACAGACGTGTTAAGTGGTACACAAACTACATCTCGTGAAATTAAATAACTACAACTCACCCATGCATCCTTCGCCATCAGGGCGCCTCTGCATGCCAGGTGCGCAAATACACATAAATGTACCAATGAGATTCTTGCACATCATGCCTTTGGATTCACAGTCATGTAGACCTTCTGCACATTCATCCAAATCTGCAAAGGAAGGGTATATGGATATTTTGTAGAAGTCTAGACTAAACCATCGTTAGCACTTTCCTCAAGTTCACGGAAACAATATTAATAATGTTTACCTGAATATGCAATTTTAGTCTGTCTATTGCATGCTTGTGTAAGACAACAATAGTAATAGTACTAATAGACAAAGAAATGTGTACATTAAATGGGACGATCACAATTCCTTTATTTAGGAGGATCCTCAAAAAATAAGCTGATCACTGGGTGCCCTGCTGCTAGGACCTGCATCCATCATTGCTAATCTGTGAGGGAACTCATCAGTAATTACTTTGCAGTACCACCACATGGGAAGTGAAGCATTATGCTTCATCCACTGAAATCAATAGGCTGTCCATGTAAATCACAGACATGTTGGGGGTAAGAGAGAGTCTTGATAGATGCTGTCTACTCTGGCTAAATAATAGGAACTGTCCTCAATTAACCCAGAATACCCTAACAGGATATATGTCATTATTGTAAAACCTCATATGCAGGTAACATTGGGCCAATGAGCAAATAAAAATAGTGGTCAACATATTTACGAGATCATTATCATACCTTTGCACATGCGGCGATCTTCTCTTAGGGTGTAGCCAGAAGGACATGTGCATTCATATGATCCATAAGTGTTTATACAACGGAAAGCACACAGCAGGGGGTTTGTGCACTCGTTGATATCTGAAATACAGTTAGAAAGTTGGTGGACAATAAAATACATGTGCATATACCATATAAGCCCCATTTGCTTTACTTTCCAGTAGAATCTCAACATAGCTCTAGCAACATTATAGTAACATAGCAACATTAACAGTACTAAAGTCCAGTTAGGCTTCATTCACACGACCGTATTTTGTTTACGTGTCCGTTCCGTTTTTTTTGCGGACCGTATGTGGAACCATTCATTTCAATGGGTCCGCAAAAAAAACGGAAGGTACTCCGTTTGCATTCCGTTTCCGTATGTCCGCATTTCCGTTCCGCAAAAAAGATAGAACATGTCCTATTCTTGTCCGATGTGCTGACAAGGATAGGCATTGTTACAATGGATCCGCAAAAAAAACGGACACGGATGCCATACGGAACGTCATCCGTTTTTTTTTGCGGATCCGCAATTTGCGGACCGCAAAACACATACGGTCGTGTGAATGAAGCCTAAACATGTTGTTTTTTCATTTGTCATGCAATACTTTTTCCTTGATCTACATGTGGAAGGGCATTTCTATGCATTTTCCTTATTTTTGTTCATATTACCTTCACAAGTCATCATAGGTCCAGGTTCAAAGCCTTCATCACAGGCACATTCAAATCCTCCAATCACATTAGTGCATGTTCCATTGCCGCAAGGGTTCCCGATGGAGCACTCATCCGTGTCTGCAGAATTAGTAAGATAGATATTACCCTCACTAGAGTGCAACCTTCAATACCTAACATCTTTAACAGTAGTACAGTAATAATGGTATCACCAGAAAAATGTTGTTTGTCTACTAGGTTCACACTCACCTACGCAGTTAACTCCTGTGAAGTCAAGGTTATATCCAAAAGGACATTCACAACGGAAAGAGCTATCGGTATTAATACAGATCCCATTGACACAAATTCCAGGACTCTCAGCACATTCATTGACATCTAAACAAAGAGCAGAAGAACAGATTCATAAATGATTTTGTTATTAAACATTTTTCTCTTTGTATTTTTTTTATGTTCCATCATTTTACAGAAAAACGTAGAGAAATATTTCCATTTCAAGGAGACTTGTTTTATGATGACAACCTCTATCCATATAATAGGGCGAATGGATGTCATAAAGGGTGATCCTCCCCTAAGACCCATCTATTAGCAGAACAGAGAGCCACTAATAAAGAGCAGCTCTAACTTTGACTGATCTAGCCCAACCATGAATGGCTGGCATGTAATACTACATTTGTATGGGCAGCCAAAACGTCTCCCATCGATATCAGCTGTTTGCTGTGCACTTATTGATTTGAATAGGATTCATGTGCTTTCAGTTTACTTCATTTGGGTTCTGTTCTATCAGGTTCTAAGCAGCATACTATAGTCTACTAAGCTACTCTATGAAGGCAAAAAAAGCAAAAAAACTTCACAGATCCTGTGATAGTCAATGAGATCTTTCAATATATGTTATGCTTCCATTTCGACTCTTTTAAAAAAAAAGGATCCATCAAGAAAGGAAGCATTGATTCCAGAGTGGACAGAATCTTAGGTGTACAACACAGTCAACACAATTATAGCAGAGACTGCTCAATTTGCAAAATTGTAGCTTACTGACAAAGAGCATGGCAGCTGTGCATTCTATGTTATGTAAGACACTGGTTGGGCTAATTTCCTACCTTCTCTGGTGTCTGTTCGGTC
This sequence comes from Rhinella marina, assembly GCA_900303285.1. NCBI lineage: Eukaryota > Metazoa > Chordata > Amphibia > Anura > Bufonidae > Rhinella > Rhinella marina. Next base: position 106,706 of record ONZH01028933.1, read on the forward strand.
TTGAACAGAACCATGGCCATAAGGACAAAGTTCCTGGAAAGCCACTATAGGAAAAGAAGGAATGAGAGCAGTTATTAACATCAAGAGACACCCCCTAAAATGTTATATATCTAATCACAGGGAACGTATCGCTTATATGTTCTTACTAATTGAGGCTACTTGCACACAGGTGTGGGTGGACTTGCAGAAATCCTGCGTGAATTTCCGTGTGGATTTCTTTGCATTTCCATATGTTACTTTTAATGTTGTTCCAGATTGGAGGCAGATCTCACACTCCCATTGAAAAAGGGGGAAATCAGCACCAAACATCACAAAAACAGTTGACATGCATCAGATATCAAAATCTGCATGGCAGGTCAGAAGAAAAAAGCAAAGTGTACATGAGATTTGTCTGTCACTTTGCTGGTACTGTATTAAGCTGCAGTTTTTCTGCACGTAAATCTGTGTGAGAAAACCGCGCGTAATCCGGAACATATGCAGGTAGCAGACATTTTACCTGTTCCTCTGCTGACATCATCCACAATGATATACTGTAAGAAACCTCAGTCACAAAATGACCTATCAACTTCATTGGGAAAGTGTGGACATGTGTGGAGAGGTCATTGTGTGGGGAGGAATCAAGCTGTGTCTAACTTATTGTCAATGATTTTATCAGCATAGGCTGTGCTTTATTGTTCCAAAATTACCATAGAGGTGAATGGGAGGTACAAGAACAGCAGACCCCAGCGAGTTATGCTGCTTAAGTAGCTTGCTGTGCTAGACTGTTTTTTGTAACTTACATTGACTTCTATGGTAGGTATCGAAACAGTGTAGCACAGCCTGCCCAGCCACCTCTGGCCATCGCATCAGATGGGTATTGAGGTCTAAGATGGGAATGCCCCTTTAATAAAATATTTTAATTCAAACAACATGTCATTTTCTAATGTTAGACCCCTTTAAACTACTCAGCTTATCTATTATTTGTGTGAATGTCATTGCTTGGACAATTGGTGAATTTCTAGAGGAACACATTCTGGTTGAATAATTTCCATAAAAATTCTTGTTATTTTTAATGTCTTACCACTTGATTCTTGTGGGCACAGCTCACATGGATCTCCCCAGCCTTCTCCAGGCATGGTGCTACAGCAGCACCTTGCTTTTGTGGTGTTGAAAGCTTTAGGAACGGAGCATTTTCCATTGTCAAATCGAGTAAAGCAGAAGCTTTGACGGGTGTCTAGTAAGAAATACACATATAATTTAGTAAGTCTTTTACACATGCACATTTTGTGTTTTCCTTGTTCGGTATAATTTTATTTCCCTGGAATTTAAATGAATAATGTAAATGTTTCCTATAATATTTACATGTATTATCATTGTTCAGGAAAACACTTTAGATTCATAAATTGGCAACACTGTTTTTAATCTGCTATGTATCACTCTTTAAGGGCTCATATACACGAACCTATAGCAAGCAATACAAGCAATACATGGATTGGGCACCTTCTGTGTGAACATTGACTTGAATGGGTCCGCAATCCGCAACATATGGCAAAAGATAGGACATGAGTGGAGGCATGGAAAGTGAAGCCCACGGAAACACTTGGAAGCGCTTCCGTGGGCATTTGGGTCAGTGCTGCACAAAAGATAACACATGTCCTATTTTTTGTGGTATCTTGTGGATCGGGTGGTCGTAACCCCTGGATACGAGCAGTGTATAATGTGATGGAGAAATGAATCCAGCCAGCAAAGGAGACAATATGGACGATCACAATATCTTGTCTACAAGATAAATGTTATCTGCTGAAGCCAGTGTTGGACTGGGGTTCCTGGGGCCCAACAGAGAAAATGCTTCTTTGGGCCCAAACCCTATGTTGTCAATAAAGTCTAATACAGCTCCAAATGTTTTTTTTCTTCTTCTGGACCTTTGGGGCCCACTATGGCTTCTGAGACTGGGCCCACAGGAGGATCCTACGGTACACTGGTAGGCCAGTCTGACCCTCGCTGAAGCGTGACATCCCCTTGGATAGTCACCCCACTATTTAGAAGGAGGCAGTTATGATCTACATGATGGAAACATGTGTGGTCCACCAAGTTTGGTTGCCCCTGGATTTAAAAACTCTGTATACATTCATACTATGAATAAGGTCACATCTTGCATCCAAAATCATTAGTGTTTTTTAACCCTCTTTTTGTGGATGTTTTTATCAAGAATACCTTATTGCAAGTTTTAACATTCCTGGTTCTGTACACAGCAACCACTAGAGGGAGTGTGGGAGCTTACTTCATGCCATTAAATAGAGTAAGATGAAGTGAGCTTCTAAAATCCCGCTAGTGGTAGTGCAAGTAAGCCAGCATGTTATGTTATGTATCTTTTTTATCTATGTCTCTGAAGCTCTGCATCAGAAAAACAGAGCTCTGACCCTATAAAAATATATTAAATATTATTCAGCACAAACATTTGAACCTACATATAAATGACAAATGACCTATAAAGGCAGACATTTACTTTTGGCTAAGGTAACATCTGCTTCAATTTTTCAGTTATCATGTTCCGTCAGAGGAACAGAAAAAAAAACAAAAAACGGATCAGCTTTATTCCCCACTTGTGTGAATAGGTTTCAATTATTGTGAGCCCCAATGGGGAGAGCTTGATGCTAATGTCTGTAAAGCTCTGCGGAATATAGCAGTGCTACAGAAATGCATTAAGTAAATAAATCTTTGAAGAAAAAAAATCTTGTCTGTTGTACTTATACTTCCACCAAAAATAACAGAAAAATGGCTGAACTGAGCTTTCCACTTTTTAACACTGAAGTCAATAAATGATAGATAAAAATGTTTAAGTGGTGTTCAATTTTTATCCATTTCTCAATCCAACAAATCAGTTATAAAACAAAAATGCAGATGTGAACTCAGTCTTAAATTTAAAAAAATTGGAAACAAATCTGGTCCATAGATTTGTTCATGTTGGCTATAATATGGACAGAATTTTAACTACAGAGTTGATCTTTTAAATCAAACACTCACCAAAGCAGCGGCGTCCATTATCTGATAGGACAAATCCTGGAGGACATACACACTGGAAGCTTCCAGGGGTGTTAGTGCAAGTTCCAAATAGGCAGATGTTTGGTTCGTCATCGCATTCATTGATATCTGGGGAAGAAATATTTAAATAGCAAGAACTCCCATACATTCCAACATAAGTGTGAAGGACACACATATGCCATTCAATAGGTTTATATTGGCTATATATCACTGGACTTACCAATACAATTGTCATTCTGCACAGCATATCCTGGAGGGCAGATGCAACGGAAAGATCCTTCCAGATTTTGGCAAGTACCAGGAGAACAGGTTCCAGGCAGGCTAATACACTCGTTAATATCTGAAAAACAATCCAACATCAATCAGCACTATCTTCATTGTGCAAATGTTCTATACTCTTTATGTTACAAAATTTTTATAACTTGTAATTCTCACTCACTTAGATTCCTTAGCAATATCATATTAATAAGTGTGAGCTGACTGTACAGAGACATATGAGCATATGGAATATTATGTTTCATCTTAATGAAAGTCAGGAGACTTGTGGAGGACACACTTTTGCAGAATAGATAAGGTCTTCTTCTTCAGATCATGGTCTCCTATATGGAGGTCTTGTGGCTAATACTGTAATTGGTTCTAACATATTTGATGTGGTGCACTTAGCCTGGCCAACGTGAAATATTTATGTGCAGACCATTGGTAGATCTACCTTAGGGTCTGTCCACATCACAGTTTTATCCCAACATACACGCTGGGCAAAAAGGATGCAAAAGCATAGTACACTAAACTTTTCCATCACGCAGTGTCTAGCAAAAGCATATACGTTAAACATAGATTTTTGCTACTCATATAAGGTGACTTTGCCAATGATCTGTGCATAAACAGCTTGAGTCTATAGCCAGCTTTACTTGTCACATATACGTGTCCCTCACATATTAAAAACTTGAAGAAGTATGTGGATGTGGGGGAAATTTTTTTTATTATAGCATTTTACTCATTTTCTAGAACAAGAGTTTCTCTAGTAACAGGATCTGAATTTTCACTCTGTTCTGACAGGCAGCTCACCTGACCTGATGGGCTCATTATCTTTGATCTCTGACATTAAAAATACTCATTATAACTCAATTCTTATTTTACTGATAAGAATGTGGCTTAAATAAGTGTTTATGATGTTTTAGTAAAATAGGATTTATTAGATGACTGACACAAAGTGAAAGTAGGATTCCTACAGCTAGAAAAACAGTTAACCCTTTGTGACAGAATGGTTAAATATTTTTTAAAAAGGGCCAATTGAAAAAATGATTTTTAGCCCCAAATGAGTAAAATGCAATAATAAAAAAAATTGCCCTAGACAACATGTAAATAATGGGAACAAAGCTGTTGTAAAAGCTTGTAGCTGCAATAAGAATACAAATGTATAGTTATAAAAATATTTTTTGTACAGTAATTCAGAGTGTCCACCCACTTACCCACGCAGTTCTTTCCATCAGGAGTTATCTCATATCCTTCCTGGCACAGACATTGGAATGAGCCTACATTGTTGATGCACTGGCCGTTTCTGCAAACTTGTCCAGCAAGGGAGGAACACTCATCTATGTCTGCAAGGGTACAAAAAAAAAACCACTGGAGGGTCACTATTAATGGGACTTTTCCATCAGTGAGAGGTATTTTTTGTAGAATTTTTAGCAGTTTTTCTTTATTATTTCGGCAATACTATGCCAATTAAAATTAAATACACAATACATAAAATTCCTATATCAATAGGGATCTCATTGTTATTTTACTGTTGCGGTGGGGAGAAGTTCTTATTTGAAGGCTAATCCACATGAAAACAGCAGGTCTTCAATTTAAGACAGTATGACAGCTCTATTGTTCTCTTGATAAGCCCACATATAGATGCCCATAGAAGAGCATTGCAAGGCTGCTTTTACACAATCAGTGTTTGTCAATGTTTTGTCAGTGATTTCCATCAGTAAGCCAAACACAGGAGTGGAAGTTACACAGAAATAAGGTATGATGGAAAGATTTGCACCTGTTTTGTGCTTTTGACCCACTTCTGATTTTGGCTCACAATCATTGATGGAAATTGTTGACCAAACACTGTTGAAAATGGCCTAACGTGTGATGTTCTAATTGAGTCACTAATCCCCCTTCCCTCTCTGGTCGCAGTGATGGTCTGTATACTAAAAGGAGAACAAGGGCCAGGACATGAAGTATAATGAATGGAATGTCTTAAAAAAATATATATAGAAAACTATAAACTCATTTTTGTTTATAAAAAATACATAGAATATATATATATATATATATATATATATATATATATATATATATATGTATGTAGGTTGCTAATATGTGATAAAAAGTGATGGAAGTGTCCTGGCACCTGCTGGGATGTTCATAGCAGAAGACCATGTTTGATATTTCCAAAATCAATAAGAATCCTTTTCTGTTACTAAATAGCTAGAAATACATCATGAATGGTTCTCAAAAGTGATATTACTGCATAACCTGATGCATGGACTTGTTATTCCCATGAATATTATAAAGAGATGTTTTATGAGATACAATTTATTCTATTCTATATATCAAAAAGCATATATTATGTAAGCATTGCCGTACCCATGCAGTCATTGTTGTGAGTTAGTTCAAAGCCAGGGAAGCAAAGGCAGTTATAGGATCCAACGGTGTTCTTGCAAGTACCATTACCACAAGGCTGACGATCACACTCATCAATATCTAAAATTTAGAAATAATACATAATGAGTATGAGCAATCTGTGCTGAACATATCATTTCATTTGGAAGCAAAGATAGGTCACGCACCCATGCACATGGTTTGGTCTGCACTTGCTTTGAAGCCGTTGTGACAGATACAGATGTAGCTTCCGGTTGTGTCCACACATGTTCCATGGCTACAGACATTGGGAATTTCATTGCACTCATTACGGCCTATAGAAAAAAACAACACATTTTTAGCTTTATGTTGTACAAATGCAAAGAACCAAATATTATAATTCTGAATGATGTAAAATAATCAACCTGTGTGAAAGTCATTTTGAAATATACTGACCTACACAAGCACCGCTGGGGGACAACTTGTATCCACTGGAACATTCACAGCGGTATGATCCCGGGATATTTATACAATCTGCATTTATCTGACACAGGTTCTCTCCACTGCTGCACTCATCAATATCTGTGTATCAAAGACAATAAATACATTTATACACCTAATGGACGGTAATGCACATTTTCATGACACTACTCGTTCAAAGATAGCATCTGTTGCTATGAATAAAGCAAGCAGATAGAAGAAGTTAGAATGACTCCTGGCAAACCTTCACAGATGAGAAGAATGTTGTTGTAGCTGAATCCCATTGGACATTCACAACGGAAGCTTCCAATCTGGTTGATGCATACTCCATTGGTGCAAATGGCTGGGATTTCACTGCATTCATCAATATCTGAGTAATAAATACATAAAATCATATAGATTGACTAGTATTTTGACCATCAAAATGTAGAATATTGTCTTCAATTTTCTGGAAATTTTGATCTCATACCCATAGGTTTGCCAGTGCGGATGTCGATAATAAATCCAGGTGCTTGATTTCCACAGAGAATTTGGTATTCCGCTAAATTAAATACACAAAAACTAATCAGTCTATGAACGCTGAAAGCCTCAGAAGGCAATCATGAAGAATATTAAATTATTATCATGCTATTAAACTCCCCATTCTAGGTGATGAAACTCCTGAGCTGAAAAATGAAATACTAAAATACTAACATTAATACTAATACTACATCAGGCCTACCTAAGGGTAGGATAACATCACCATTTCGTTTTCCGTTCTTCTGATCTGTCAGAAGAACAGAAAACAAATAAAAAAACAAAAACCAGAAGCCTTTATTTTGAACATCAGTTGAGGCTCATTTTGCATCCATTTTAGCAATTTCCGTCTGAGATTTGTTATTTTAGATGGGAGAAGAAGTCCTTCTCCCATCTAAAATAATGGATCTCAGATGAAAATGGCTACAATGGATGCAAAATGAGGACAACAAATGCTCAAAATAGAGTTTCCTTTTATCGAATCAGAAGAATGGACAATGTAACAGTGATGTGAACCTAGCCTTAGCTGGAAAGGATTCTGATGCTTTACAAAGTGTATTAAAATACTCAGGTATCATCCAATTTAGTCACTGACATACAGTGTGTCACAAACCTGTAGACTCCCAATACCGTATCTAAAATGGTCCCAGATTCTGTCTGTCTTGAGATGGATTCAATACTTACGACTAGCAGGCACAGGGCATGGTTCACAGGGTTTGTTCCAGGCTTTGCCAATATTGTAGGAGCAGCAGCACATTTTCTTTGTCATGTTGGTGGGGAGTTCATTCTCACATGTGTCATTGTAGTTACGGTAACACACACTCTTTCTCATGTCTATATTCAAAGACAAATAGGTGGCAGTCAGCAGTTTAGAAGAGCTAACATCACTCATAAGGCTTGCTAGAAGCCTATTTATCGACATCTGCCATGCGAGTAGTTCACCATATTAGTGAAATTTCTCATAAAGATGTGCTTGTAGTAATTATTAACCTGATAGACCTATATGTTGTAGACAACATCACTCATTGTGTACATAGACTTCTAGTGTTTGTAGAGAAGGAGATTTATAAAGTATTTGTAATGTTTATGACAGTATAGTGAGGATGAAAAAGGGACAATGACAGAAGACATGTTCAATAGGTGGCTTTTGATCATACATACCCATACAATTGTTTCCCCCGTTGACTTGCATGTACTCTGGTGGGCAAACACATGTGTAGTTCCCTAACGTATTGTAGCAAGTACCAGGGCCACAGATGCCAGGGTGGGTCGAGCACTCATCAATATCTGAAAAGAGGGAGAATAGATTTCCGTTGCATATATTCCATGGTGTATATATCAATAACCTGATGACTATGTAACTGCCTTCCCACTATGCTTATTGTTACTTTCCAAGTGTACATATACAGTACCAGCAAATATTGTGTGGAGGATATCCTGTCATATGGGACATAAGTTTTTGTATCTACCTTCACAAATGCGGGTCTCTTCGTTCAGATAGTAGCCAAGTGGGCACTCGCACTGAAAGCTTCCAAAGGTGTTCACACAGTTTCCACCTTGACAAAGGCCAGGTAGTTCTTGACATTCATCAATATCTGTAATAAGCAAAGAAATATAGTAAGATAAAATGTGTCTAGATTAGGGCATTAAAAATCACAAAGTGCAGCAAAGGGTTTGTTAGAGCTGCAATGAGCTGTATTGGTTATCACTGAAAAACTAGCAGAAGCCAAGTTTCATACCTTCCAAGATAACTGTAATGGGGTTTGGTCTGAATCCCTCTCCTCCTGGACACAGAGTCTTGTATTCAGCTGAAATATAAAGCAGATATATAACTTTCTGAACGTTATTTTATAGCTGTGTACAACAAAAGAAAACTTCTCTTACTGGAGTTGCCCAGAGGACAGCTTTCACATGGATTGCCCCAAGCACGTCCTAAGGAGCAGCAGCAGGATGCTCTTGTAACTCCAACTCCAATCTCTGCACTGCAGGCGAGACCAGCATCACCTCTGGTTAGAGTTTCCAAGTAGCAATTTCCGATACGGGTATCTGCATAGTGATAGAGAATAAATATGCAATATGATGAGACATATATATATATACTTTATTCTAAAATAGAAGCCTTTAATATTGATCGTTTACTTACCAACACAGCCCACACCAGTGGGGTTTAACTCAAAGTCCTGTGGACAGTTGCACAAGTAGCTTCCTGGTGTGTTCACACACAATCCATTGATACAGTTCACTGGGTCGGCACACTCATTCACATCTACAGAAAAAGGAAATTAAGATCAATACTCTATTAAAATTCACAGAAAATCACTATCATCCATTTCATGACAAAAGTAATACTTTGGTAGTGTGCAGTATGCATAAACTACTGCATCGGTAAACATACTATTAAGGCTCTTTTTGAAGGATCCATGGCAGATCCTTTTTTATCTGTTTTGTAATAAATCCAGTTAAATAGGATGTCCCACAAAAATATTCTACATTTTTCCAACCAGGACCTGGATCCGAATACTTCTGTAATTGCATATCATTAGAAATTTAGTATAGCCACTGAATTATTCAATTAAATGTGTCTGTATAGCGCCACCTGCTGTTTTGTTATTTCTCTGTCCACCTTGCTGAGGTGAACACACATGCTCAGTTCCAACCTTCAAATGCCACCAGTTGGATCTACTGTTAGAAGCTGTGACCATTACAGGTAGAGAACGATATGTCCCCTCAAAAGGACATGCCCCCTTAGTTGTCAGGGTGAGATAAATTTAGTGGCTCAATTGAAACAATGAATGAGGCGATCTCTGGATCCATATGAGGTACAGGGCTGGTGCTAGCTTTGATAGAAAGAGATTGTCATGTCCTATATGTCGGTTTTAATATTTTACATTAATCATGGGATAACCCCTTTTACTCAACTCTACCCATCAAGGGGGTCAAGAGAAGCAGAACCATAACACCAATGTGAACAAAGTACTTATCACCAATTTTTACTGCTATCTACTTGTCCTTTAATCAAATCAAGAACGCCCAGATCTTATCCTTCTGGATTGATGATCTTACCTGTACAATTTCCTCCACTTCTGTCTAGTTCATAACCATCATCGCAGACACAGCGGAACATTCCCGGTAGGTTCTGACAAGTTCCAAAGACACAAATATTCTGGAAAGTGCACTCATCAATATCTGAAAAGTGAGATTCACATACAATCATGTCAAGAGTAACATAGTGTAGTATAGGTGGCTACTGTATTTCTTAGGAAAGGAAAATGAATGTTTCTCTAAATTTTGAAAAGCCATATCTATCTATCTATCTATCTATCTATCTATCTATCTATCTATCTATCTATCCAGTGGCGTAGCTATAGGGGTCGCTGCAGTCGCAGTTGACCCGAGGGCCCCCCTTTACCACTTGCAGGGCCGCACCGCCAATTAGGCGAGGTGCGGCGAGACCCTGGTCACAGTTGGGGGGCAACAGCAGCGGCGGGGCAGAGGGAGATGAGCGCTTCCATTGTGGAAGCGCTCATCTCCAAGTCCATAGTCATAGATGCCTGTGCTTCGGGGCAGGGGAGGGAGAGGCATCTCCCCTGCCCATTCCTCTGATAGGCTGCAGGCCTAGTGCCTGTAGCCTATCAGAGGCTGGCTCAGGCGGCGCGATGACGTTATCGCACCGCCTGAGCCGTACAGCGCAGGACACAGGCCGCAAGAGGCCTGCATCGCATAGCTGATAGCTGCATGGAGGTAAGTATAAGTGTTTATTGTTTTTTATTGGTGCAATCACGGACCGGAGCTCTATGGGGGCACTGGGGGCATTTCTTACTGGCACATGGGGGGCACTGGGGGCATTTCTTACTGGCACTGGGGGCATTTCTTACTGGCACATGGGGCACTGGGGGCATTTCTTACGGGCACATGGGGACACTGGGGGCATTTCTTACTGGCACATGGGGGCACTAGGGGCATTTCTTACTGGCACATGGGGGCACTGGGGGCATTTCTTACTGGCACATGGGGGCACTGGGGGCATTTCTTACTGGCACATGAGGGCACTGGGGGCATTTCTTACTGGCACTGGGGCATTTCTTACTGGCACATGGGGGCACTTCTGACTGGAACATGGGGGCATTTCTTACTGGCACATGGGGGTACTGGGGGCATTTCTTACTGGCACATGGGGGCACTGGGGGCATTTCTTACTGGCACATGGGGGCACATGGGGGGCATTTGTTACTGGCACATAATTTGGGGGGCATCTATGGGGGTGGGACACTTTACTGGCACATGATTTTGGGGTGGAATCAATGAGGGGGAGCACTTCTTACTAGCACATTATTGGGGGGAAATTTTGGGGGCACTTCGTACTGGCACATAATTGGGGGGCACTTCCTACTAGCACATTATTGGGGGACACTATGGGGGCACATCTTACTGGCACATTATTGGGGGAAATTTTGGGGGCACTTCTGGCACATTATTGGGGCACTTCGTACTGGCACATAATTGGGGGGGCACTTCTTACTGGCACATTATTGGGGGACACTATGGGGGCACATCTTACTGGCACATTATTGGAGGGCATTATGGGGGCACATCTTACTGGCACATTTTTGGGGCACTTCTTACTGACATATTATTGGGGTGCACTATGGGGGCACTTCTTACTGGCACATTAAGATGAACTCTTGCACCAGGGCCCATGAGCCTTTAGCTACGCCCCTGTATCTATCTATCTATCTATCTATCTATCTATCTATCTATCTATCTATCATCTATCTATTTATCTTTCTAATATGTATCTATCTATCTATCTATCTAATATCTATCTATCTATCTATCTCATATCTATCTATCTATCTATTGAAAGATATCAGTATATCAGTTACCTTGACAAGCCTTGCTGTCCTCTGTAGGAGTAAAACCCATCTCACATTCACAACGATAACCTCCGGGAGCATTTAAGCAGTGGCCATTTTCACACAGGTTAACATTGTCTGCACACTCATCAACATCTATGGAAAAATACAAAGAACATGTTATATCATATTGGAAGTAGAATGGGAATGACCTATGGTAATATTACATACTGTATGTCAGATCTAGTGTTTGCAGGGGTGCACTGCACCACAGTTATATGGTGCCAATACAAAGTGGTGTGACTTATAGGAAGTCCTGCTGCATATATTTAGACATACTGTATATGGATGATACATACAAATGCCTCCCAATCTACAGCAACTGCTTCCACAGCTCATCACATCAGGGCATATAATGGGATTATTCATCTTTATACCAGTGTACTAATATATGTCTAAATTGAGTGTTAGTTTAAATTAGATCCATAATAAGGACCCATTTTACCTAAAGATTTTTGCAATTGAAATATTAACATACATCTGCTGTACGTGCAAAGGTTACTATTATAATACGTGTGCATTTGTGGCATAATAAGATGGAAAATGAATAGTTTTTATTTCTTAAATCTGCTACTGTACCTGAGCAAGAAAATCCGTCCCCATTGAATCCCTCATTGCACGTGCAACGGTATGATCCAGGAGTGTTAACACAATTGGCATTTACATTGCAGTTATGGTCTTCTGTGGTGCATTCATCAAGGTCTGAAATAGGAAGGTTAGGAATTGGTAAGCAGGAAACCAAGTGCTAATGGTATACAGGAAGCTGTCTGAAATAAGGAATTCTGGTTTACTGAACTACAGTGTATACATAGCTGACATGTAAGATCCAACTTGCATAGCTGGCAGGAACCACTATAACCTAATAGTTAGTTCTATCTATGACAACTCTTTATCTGTAAGGTTTCAGGAACCGTTACTACTGATATGATAATCTATTATTGACCCACAAACAGCATTTATCAGCTATCCACAGAATCGCTGGGGGTCTGTTTTCTCTGTAAGAATGGTCCCTGATTCCCTTCTGTAAATGGAACGGTGATGTGCATGCATGACAACTGCTCCATTTACTTCTATAGGACTACTGGAGTGGAGTACTCACCCCATAGACAGTGAATGGAGTAGTAATCAGAATGCAAACTGCTGTTCTATTCACATAGGGGACTCAGGGACTACCATTTTCATGATCAGTGGGATTCTCAGCAGTCGTGCCCCCAGCAATGTGACATTTTTCACCTATCTTGTTGACATATGAGAAGTGTTGTATGTGGGCCAACCCCTTTAAATATAAATTGTGAGTCCTGCACTCGTACTTCTTTATCATGTAAGATGGCACAATTCCACTGTAGAAACAGTAGAACATGCCGGACAGGCCCAGCCAGGAGCATTTCTACACTTTAGTAGACAATATGGCACTCCCTCCTTCTTTTCATATGTGCTGAATCAACAACTCTCTCCTCTTGAAAGTGAAATAAATGTGGAACTGATCCCCTGGATCCAAATCTTAATAAATCCATTAGTTCTCAGCTCACTACTAAGCCTTCAAAAGTATTTTATAGAAAAGATCTATAGTCTTACTCACCAACACATTTGAGTCCATCTCCAACCCAACCAGGTTGGCATTTGCATTTAAAGCTTCCAGGTACATTGATACAAGATGCATGGATATCGCAGTTGTGTGCTCCGATTTCACATTCATCAACATCTACAGCAACAAAAACAATTTATTAGTGTAAGTGATACATAGTAGCAGTATTTAGGTGGAAAAGGTACAGTGGAATACATCCTCTACCTGTACATCCTGTGCTTCCCTTCTTCACAAAGTAACCCAACTGGCAGTGACAGATGAATGAGCCTTTGGTGTTTTCACACTCGCCGTGTAAGCAGATGTTAGGGTTGAGGTCACATTCATTGACATCTATAAAGAGCAGTACATGTTAATAACGTGAGCCTGACACCTTCCAGTAATAAGGGTACTGGGAGAAATAACTAGTTAATCAAGCCACAATAATGAACTACTTTACCTATACATGTCTTCATATCCAAAGAAGCCATGAAACCATCAAAGCACAAGCAACGATATTCTCCAGGGATGTTTGTACATTGCCCTCCATCACAAATATCTGGGTTGTCCTCACATTCATCGATATCTAGGGTTTAACAAATAAAGGATTCCTTGTTAAAAAAAAGTATGGATATAGGGTCATAAAATATAACCTTTTTTGGGGGAAGGGGGTGGGGAATTTATCACACCCTGCCACCCTGCACTCCAGAATTCTGGCTTCAAAAAGTCACAATATATGGCTTTTGCTAATTTTTTTGGGCCTATTTCCATAAAAATGTGTGACTTTTTGCATTTTTACACCACTCCAGTTTTAAATAAGTCGGTGAGAAAGTGAGCACGGTTAGCTAGTTAATTAGCTTCACTTCAGTTTTATCGTTACGACTTGTTATTACAAAGTCCCAAACTCACTCCAGTAGGGGTTGCTATAAAAGATTGGAACAGAATTTATAGAAAGAAGTGATTTATCATCTCATGACGCCTGAGTTCTGGTGTAAAAAAGTCCAAACCTTTTTAGATCCTGTTTAAAAAAAAAATATTGTCACAAGTGGCCTTTTTTAAGCCACCCTCACCACTTTTCCGAAAGGGGGCATAGTGAAGGTGGGGAAGATTGTGGCCATGAGCTGCAACAAATTTATCTTCATTTTCGCCATTTTTTTGGCACAAATGAAAGCAGAAATCTACAACACCTGTCGTCACTTTTCTAAAAGGGGTCATAGTGAAGGTGGGGAGGGTTGTGGCCAGCAGCTGAAACAAATTTGCGTGTAATTTAATAAATTTGTGGTAAAACACAGACACTAGCAAAGCTGACTTCAGTTATTACCCTCATCTTCTGGCAACTAGGTGGCACTGTGTTACAGAGAATTTGAATTACTGTTAATTTAATTTCTTGTTCTACGCTCTCTTTTACCTATATGTAATTATGGTATCAATAAACATCTATTCTACATAGTTCAAACATACCTTTTTTACATTAGAAACACTAATTCATGCCAATTCTTACCAGCACATGATCTTTTGTCAGGCATAAGTGCATATCCCTCACTGCAACTGCATTCATAGCTGCCTTCTGAGTTGGTACATTGGGTGTCACATCCTCCATTCATGATTGTGCATTCATCAATATCTGCAACAGAGTATTATGTGCACACATTAAGGTCGATACTACAACATGACATCTTGCTACATGTCAGATCCCAGCCACAGGATATAACATGCCATGTGCTGGACATTTAAGGCTCAGAATTTCCAGCTGATAGTTGTACATGCCTGTTTATTCATTTCCTGTTACTCTGTATATGAGAAAATTATTTCATACAAAGTTTGCAAATACAGATATATCAGAAGTGTGGAGTACTTTTTATTAATAAATGAAGGAAAATATTCTAGTTTTACCATGCATCAATGTATTCACTCCAACCCTTTCAATTCCCTTCTAAGAAGGGAATTCTGTTAACTTTCTACAACCCTTAGAAAATGAAAACCAACTGATTGGAATAAGAATGTAGTCTGAGAAGTCTTTTGCAATATAGATTTAATGAACACAGACTGGCTGGAGTGAATTACTCACCGATACAACCCTGGCGATCAGGAGTAGACTGGAATCCAGAATCACAAGAGCACTGGTAAGTTCCAATCATGTTGACGCACCGCCCGTTCCTGCAGAGGTTATCACTCAAAGAACACTCATTTACATCTGGGGAAAAACAGAAAATACAAGCATATTCTCAATAAATGCATTCTCCCTATGGATTCAGTTGTTAGGCTTGTATAAAATCACTATGTAAAAAATATTATGAATGCTTTCATACCAACGCAGGCATTGCCTTCTGTAGTCAGCTCATGGCCGGGGGGGCAAATACATTCAAAGCTGCCATCAGTGTTGATGCAAGTTCCTCCTCTACACAGCAGTGGGTCTCTTTCACATTCATCGATATCTGTAAGCAAAGGGTAGATCAGATCAGTTACTGGTGACTTGGAACCAGGTAATGCAGGTGATCCTCCATTTAACTGGTGTGTGGTATGTTTGAACAAACACTTCATATGATATATATGGTTACGTATTCATTACAGTCTAACTGCTTGAGTTATAGAAGCAAGCCAATCTATTCTAGTTTAAAAATTGTTTTACTTTTCAAGATAGAGAAGTATCTTACTCAGGGGATGGGCCCTCCTATCTACATAGGCCCCCTCTATGGTACGTAATCCCTTGCTGCTCAAGATAGTTCAGAGGTAGCTTTCATTTTCCTGCTTGATGTTTACAGGTTCTCCTTATTATTTAAGCACTCCTGTCATCTTTGAGCGCTTTCCTTTAAATATATATATACTCACTTTCTGGATGTCCAACCTAAGAATGTGCTCTCCGTGCCTGAGATGACCTGAAATTTCATATGTATAATTCCACTTTTATAATTACCCATACAGTTCTTCATCATCATGAATCCACTCTCATAACCATCAAAGCATTCACACTCAAAGCTTCCAGGAGTATTGACACAAGTTCCATGGCCACAGAGGTCAGGAGAAATCCGGCATTCATCGATGTCTGTAATAATAATAGTAAAACAAACAATGTAAATCATCCCATCAGCAGGCCAGGTTTTATGTGTTTGGCATTTTGCATGCCGCATACTAATGAAAAATCTCAAAATATTTCTTACCTGTACAGTTCCTTTCTTCAGCATCTAGGGCAAAGCCACTCTCACAAATACACCTGAAGCTTCCAATGCTGTTTCGACATGTCCCGTGGTTGCACAAGCTGTTGAATACCTTGCATTCATTGACATCTGGGAAGAGTAAAAACAAGGAGAAATCCATATTTTTCAAGTCATGATAAATTAGGATTATTACAATGCATAAACTAATGGTGATTTATAAGAACGAAGAAGATAAAGCAAAATTATGTATGGAAAGAAATGGAATATAATTTGTCACCTTCCAAGTCTATGCCACATCTTTTCATCTAGTTATTATTATTCTTTCTACCAAAGATGTAAAATACAACATTAATATACAGTCATATTTAGCAAGATTGCCACTGGCAAAGGATTAATTTCAACTAGTGGACTATGATCAGTGGCGGACTGGGTACTTAAAGTGGCCCTGGAAAAAATACTAAAAGTAGCCCCATTTTGTAGTCGGGTCTAAATTGATGGAAGGCAAGGCCAGCAATACCATATTGTGGCACATTATACCACCCCAACAGAGCGAAATACCACAGTCCATCATAAAATACTGTCAGCAGCACAAAATACATCCCCAAAAACTTCCACTGGTCGGCCGTGAGGAGGGTTCAGATGGCCCCCTGGGCATCGGCCCACTGGAAAAATTTTCCTGTAAGGTCTATGGCCAATCTGCCCATGACTATGATACCTTTGTAGAATGGACGACCAGAAAGAATATCTCCTCTGTTAGCAAAGCCAGTTCCTCTTGGACAGATGGTCTTATATTCCTCACTACCAGGTTTTGGGCACTCTTCACAGTCGATACCCCAGGCAGCACCCACAGTGCAGCAGCACATATCAATTCTGTATTTTCCAGGTAAAGGAGAAGTGCATTCATCCTCATCCCATTTCAAGTAGCACTGTTCCACGCGTATATCTGAGTGAAAAATTCAGAAAACAATGTAATAAGCATACAAAATCATTTTTATTTAGCCTTTCCCACTTTTTGTGAATTCAGGGACAGCCGCTAATATGCCAAATAGGTCTTCTGAAAATAGTAGACATTTCTGTTTAAACTTCTGGAATTCCTGGGGAACACTGCGCAAATCTTTCTCTGTTAAGTTTTTCAAAACAGATTTTTGAATTTTTTAACTTTTAGAAATCCATGTTTTTTAAATCGATGGCCAATCCATAGGCCATCTATATTAGATAAATGGTGGTTGAAGAGGCTGCAGCCTCCTCATTGCTTACGTCAGGTTTTAAACTTGTTTGTACTGCACATGCTGTACCTTTCGTAGTCCAGTCAGGAGAGGTCAGAGATGGACTGCTGGTTGGGTCATCAGAGACTTTGTCTGATGGAGTTAGCACAGAACAGATTTGAGCAGTCTGTATTGTATTGTGTTACATGTAAGCTCTACAAAATGTTTAATAAAAAAGTGTCTATGACCTTTAAAGACACATATGTGCCCTTCTGCCTTTAGCACAATCTTTGTACCACAGAGCACTCACTGCATAACATTATTTAGCCACCCCACCTTCCGGACCAATTGCATTTTCCAATTCTTTTTTTAGTATATATGTTTTTTGAAAGCCACAACTTTTCTTTGGTTATGTAAAAAATTATTTAGCCTTTTCAGTGATACACAGGTATTTAATGTTATGTAATGTATTTTAACATTTTATTGTTTTTATTTTCTATACCTAGAAAAATTTAAAAAAAAATGGTATGTTTTTTTTACATTTGTGATTTATATTTGTGACTAAAATACTTCAAAAAATGTTGTCCCTTTTCTGTAATGATCATTTTGATGTAGGGGGATATGTAGTCTATGATCGTCGGTTTGGGACAAAAAGCTTTGGCGTGGAATATATTAATATTAATTATGTATTTATTTAATTTCATAATTTATTTTACATGCTGTGCCCCCCATAAGGCATTTAATGTTACAGGAGGAATATAGACCCCAGAGGCTTTACAAGGCTATACAGTCTCACTGCAGAGCTTATCTAGTTCTGCTAAGACCCAGCAGCTCGTGCTGGACCCAGTGATTTTATGATTGCTAGGACCAGAGCAGCAAGCATCAGTGCCACTTCTTGGGTGTATACAGAAAAGGAGAAGGCAGGAATGGTAAAAAAAAACCTTCCCTGCCTTCTGTGTGGGTCGCCCAGCTATTACAGACAGTGGGCTCCATGCTCTTGCTGACTCTGCAAGGATGATCAGGAAGTTAAAATCCATATTTATATTAGCTTTTAGATTCATCCTTTCTACAAGATTCCAAGTCACTACTTCCAAGTCATTACTTCCCCCATCATGCAGAATAAGCTGTCATAGCAAGGCAAAGGTAATTAATATCACCCTCAGTTACATTATTCCATTGGCTGCATAAAATGATAAGTATACATTAACATAAGATGGTATTTTTCTTCTTACCAACACAGTTTCTGCCAGACCCATCCAGGATTAGGCCTTCAGGACACTCGCACTTGAAAGAACCAGCAGAATTGACACAACGTCCATTAGGGCACACACCTGGGAATACTTCACATTCATTTACATCTGTAAAAAAAGAAAGGATGCCTTAAAATAAATGCAGATGTATTGGAAAGGTTCAGCGAATACAGGCAGGGTCTACTAGAGTACCAGAGAATAATGAGCCGTAAGGGGGAGGTGAAGACTAATTTCATGTGGGGAGGACTTTAGCCCCAATTACTTGCCTATAGGGTCTATTTCCCATGGGCTGATTAACCAGAAAACATATTTGACATTTATTGACAATATGTCTTTCATGTGTATTGAAATAAATGAACAAACATTATTATTAGTATTGAGAGATCAGATCCAAGATCCAAAGTCGATTTGCTCAAAACTTTGTATGCATGGGCTCCGGCGAGGTGAAATTCGTTATCACAGAAGTCTCACGAGACTTCGGTGAATAACTTTGGCATTCAATTTTGAAATTTGAAAACCATTTTAAAACAGGGATATGAAGTTGGCTTAAGTACCGCTGACTTCCATCCAAGTTTTGAAATGGTTTTCAAGTTCTAAAATTGAAGTCCGAACTTATTTACTGAAGTCTCGGAAGACTTTTTACTTGGGATCTAACAACAGTCAGGTTGGATAATGGATGCCTGTGGAGACACACAATGCCCCGAGTGCTGTTGTGATGCTCTGGGGGGCCATAGCATATGACATTTGGTCACCCCTAGTAGTGACACTAGGGACACTAACAGCTTAGCAATATGTGCAGGACATCCTGTGGCCACATGTGTTGTCTTCTAACTGGCATTTCTCAGCAGGATAATACTCGCCCACACATAGCAAGAGTTTCCCAGGAATATCTCCATCAGACTGCAACATGCCCAGTTGCCAGCTGCAACATCTGTGGGCAACTTTGCCATAGCATACCATATGGAACCTGTATGCCTCCATGCTCAAATGTATCTCATCTTGTGTCCAGACTAGAGGCAGCCTAACCGGGTACTAGAGTCTCCTTCCAATAGTACAGTTTTCCCTAATAAATTTATCTTTTCTCCCTAATATTGTAATCACTTACATATATCATTATTACACTAATACATAGAAAGTTTCATTCAATTCCAACAACGCCTTCTTGATGGGTTATTTTTTTGGTCAATATAAAAGCAGGTTTGCAAATATTTTTAGCAGATACAGTCTGAAAGGTCAAGGTTCAACCAGTCTGAGAAGTAATTGTTTTGAAAAAAAAAAGGTTTGGTTAAACATTGCCTCTTTGCACCTATCATTATTGATATAATTGATTCTAAGGAGCCTCATACAGATTAAGTTACATTATTCCAATTTAATTAAAAAAAAAATAAAAAATTGTATATCTTTTAAAATATACTTTAGATATTTACCTTCACATGCAACTCCCTTCTTCCTGGAGTAACCTCTAGGACATGCAGTGTCTAAATAAAAGGCACAGTGTCATTAGTTACATAGATAATAATGTTTCCAGATAAATACTTTAAAGGTACATTTAGATTTTATACTAGGCTTACCAATTTCACAACGTTCACAAGGGCTTCCCCAGGCAGCTCCTAATGTTGCACAGCATTCAGATTTCAAAGTGGCTCCATTGATGTTGACTTCACATCGCCCATCTTGGAGGTTCAACCAACATGTTCCTTTCATGCTATCTGCAATGTGGAGACAGAAACAGGCAAATGTAAAAAGAATCTCATTGTATCATTTCAGAATTGTCTGCAGTCACTGCATGACTTCCATATACACATACAACTGGTCAGAAATTCCCCTCATACTCATTTTAGTAATATGAAATCCAAGACTGCAAAATATATATAAAATATAGATGCTGACTAACTTGTGCCAAAAAGGTCAGAGAAGTCTCAATATTATATCACGTAAGATAATAATATAATCCATAATAAGTAATTTTTTTCCTTAAAGACTTAAACAGTGACCTCCCAGAAGCCAGAAGAACATTAATAATACCCACCCACACAAATAGTTCCGGTGGAATCCAGTTTACTTCCAAATGAGCACTCGCACACGAAAGAGCCAGCATTGTTTCTGCAGACACCATTGACACAGGGGTTGGAAGCACATTCATTGATATCTGGAAATAAAGTGAGAAGATGCCAAGTGATGGACAAGCTGTCAAGGTGGACTAATGACATTGCAAAGTTCAAAATGGCCAAAAATGAATTTATTGATTTCAAGAAGGGCCTTGGAACACAGTAAACTGACTTTATTTATTAAGGTTTATGCATTCTATGCAGATATGTAGCTAAGTGAGGCACCATGTATACTAAAATCTCATATAAAATGCATCCTACCTTCACAAGTCTCAGACTCAGGCTTAAAAACATAACCCTTGGGGCACGTGCAGGTGAAGCTTCCAGGAGTGTTACGGCACAGGCCATTGTCACAGAGCAGGCGGTTCACTGCACACTCATCGACATCTGAAATAGGGAGCAAAAACTCAATGCCTACTCTTGATGACCATCAAAAATTGGTATAAGTGTTGCATAACGAACAGTGAATTTTTGAATGCAGTACAGCAAACATACCCACGCAGTTTTTCCCACTTGCATCTGATTCATAGCCCACATTACAGATACAACGATAGCTGCCACGAAGGTTTTCACAGATGCCGTTGGGGCAAATTTCAGAGTTCAAGGCACATTCATTAATATCTGAAGTAAGAAAAAGATGAAATGAAATTAATGACCGGAATATAGTCATTAACACATACATACCAGACATAGAAGATACTAATCTTACCTCTGCCATCTGCAGTTATACCAATACCACTGCTGCAAAGAGCCTGAAATTCAGCTGAAAAATATAGAAAAGATGATTAAGGGTAACACTTGTCGGTTGTCTACGATATCATCAGTGTTTACTCCATTTACTCAAATCACAAGAAACTTCAAAATTTAGTACAAAATAACCAAATATGTCCTGTGCATATCCTCCTGAATACATAATATCAAGTGCTGTAACTAGAACTAACCTCATTCTTGATAGCAAGTGCCAATTGTTATATCATACTCACCAGAGTTCTTGGCTGGGCAAGGCTGGCAAGGTTCACCAAATCCATGGTCAGGATTAGCACAGCAACACTCAGATTTGGTAACGGCACCAGGGAATGGACGGGCACAAGTTCCCTTCTTAATGCCTCCATAACAAGTGCTGCGCATATGGGTGTCCACACAAACGCGTCCATCAATGCCAATGGTCAGTCCACCCAAGCACTCGCAACGGAAGGAGCCCTCTGTGTTAATGCAGCGTCCGTTCATGCAGATTCCTGGTGTCTGACATTCGTCTACGTCTAAAAAAAACCCCATAGAGAATGCTTGTCATGTAACAGAATAAAATCTGCACATCATTATAAGCTGAACGTACCAAACAGATTTCACATCATGATAATAGATAAACGATGTTAATAGAGGTCAGCAGAAAAAAAATTGGACAGTCACATCATACATATCAAAATATAATGTGGCTCAAAAGGCCTATATGTAAAACATATGATTCCTTCTTCTTTAGGGCGCTTGCCTTTCTTTAGGGAGTACAGAAGAGACAATGGATAAAGTCTATATAATTACTTTACATGTTTGGTAAAACTAAGAATTGCACAATAGATTCCAGAATTAAGACAGCGATGACAGAAAACCATCTATTCATAACATGATAAAACAAGATTTTTTGTTAACATGAGTCTTTAGAGCCTTTAGCTGGATGAAAGACAAAGTCTTTTTTACATATCAGGACTCACAGCAATAATCTTGTTCACACTTGTAGAGAAGCAACAGCAACAATTTTCTTAAAGGCCCTTTACACAGTCCGAGCATCGCACAGACTGTTCATAGGAACGCTCATTAGCAATGATCAAGCGGTGTAAACACCATGGCCATTCAGTCAATAGTCTGATGTAACCACTACAGTCAGTCATTCCATAGTCTAATGTAAATGCTGCATTCAGTCATTCCATAGTCTGGTGTAACCGCTAAGGTCAGTCAGTATATTGTCTCTCTATAACAGGAGAGATAGTTATATTTTAATGAGGCTGCACTGTGCCTCTGATGCCCCTTCTGAACCTGCAGATCTAGTGGAGACCTCTACTATCTATGTAACAGTGGAGGCCTTGGGGAGTGAGCCCCTGGTGCCCTCTTTTTAGCGATGTCTGAGTAGAGATTTGTGTTAGAAATGGGTGGTCTTTCTAAGGGCACTTTACCAATGTAACACCTGTAAAGCACTTTAGTCCATGAGGAATATTTTCAGAAATACTGTCACTTAGTCTGATGGTCGGGGGCAGCTCTTTGACATTCCTGCTCTGGACATCAACATATAGAGTTAAACTACATATTAAGAATAAATGAGATTTTCATGCAGTAGCACAGTAAGTATATCATCGCTTCTTACCAACACAGTAGCGTCCATTTGGTGCCAATACAAAGCCTGGCTTACAGATGCACTTAAAGCTGCCATCCTCATTAATACACATCCCGTTTAAGCACATATTTGTGGTTGCGCACTCATCGTGATCTGTGGGAAAGATTGTATTAGCTGATGGACCACACAAAAGCTTAATTATTTTCCCTTTTATTTATCTTAGTCCAGTATATTTATTTTATCTGTCCAGCAGCAGCTAAATAAACTGACATATTACTCAGGGATTTCATTAGCAAAGCAGCGTACATTAATATGACACCGAACCCAATTCACAATAAAGATGTCAATTTAGGCTTGTTTTATAGGCATCCCCATAGGCCATAATAAATGTGTAATGTAAGCTCATAACCACTGGACTAAGCTGAGTGCAATGTAAAGAAATAGCTCATGGATTTAAAGGGGTTGTGCACTCATTTTCAGATCTCTCAGACCCGCGGGAACCTCGTTGTTTGATCATATTTACCTGATCCCTGGCTCGTTCACTCCGAAACCTCCGCCGCTTGTCTTCGGTCCCTCCACATAAATTTCCTGATTGACACCGCTGCAGCCATTCACTGGCTTGCGTCAAGTCAAATGCTCACCAGAAGTGTACATGGCGGGACCTGAGACAAGCAGAAGAGGCGGGGAAGTGAACGGGATCAGGTAAGTATGATCACCAATGCAGGTCCCGCCAGTCTGAGAGGTTTGAAAATGAGTTCACAACCCTTTTAAGCACCATAATACTGTAAGTGAGAGCTCTTATATGCAATAACATGTTTGTGCGGCTCTAACGGTTTACATGAGATAATCCTCAAGGGTTTTACAAACCCACAGCAGAGTTAGATGCAGACTGCCAAAAGAAGAAAATGGTTGGGTTTCCTGAATTTACAGTACGTCCTTCAACCACCTTATTGCATACATTTAGTGGACCTGGTGCTGCCTGAGGCGATTGCCTCACCGGGCCTCATTGGTGGTGCACTCCTTAACATACATTTACTGGACCTAGGAATGACTGTTCTTCTCAAGCACAGTTACATATTGGTTTTGAAATAAAAGAGAATAATATGATCTCCAGAGTCTCAGACTCCTTTCAGCTATAGCGGGTCCATGGTTAGAAGACACAGAATACTTATTGAATCCCATACATCTACACTCATGTGACATGAATTGCCTATTAAATAAGGTTAATTTTCACTTTATAGATACAATTTTGTAGCTCCTATGCAATGACTGTTCAGTAAGTCGGTCGGATGGCAATCTATAGGAGTAATATTTGCCTTGATACCGGTATTGCTCCAATGGCGGCCCTGGTTAAAGGTCAAGTATTTTATGAACTGTTTCAGTATATTATATGCTTCACAAACTGCATTTTACATGACAAAATAAATCAGAGCTTGCAGGCTTTGGGTAAAAGTGGTCAGAAACATAACCAGTTTAAAATAAAGGATATAAATACTACTAGGATTTAGCATTGACTAACTCACCCACACAGTTCTTTCCATCTGGAGTAGTTTCAAACCCAGCATTACAGATACACTGGAAACTGCCCTCTGTGTTCACACAGCGACCATTTCGGCACATCACTCCATTCATGATGCATTCATCAATATCTGAAAAGGTGGACAGTCTGGTTTAAATATCAATCTTAAAAAATGATCATTCTTGTTGGAGGGTATGGCCACATGGCACGGTTGTGTTGTGGTTACGATGTGGCCATGCTGCAGTTGAGTACCCCGTGGCAGTACAGGCTGCAGGGGCTCTAATTAAACTAATTAGACCCCATTAAGACCCACATTGCTTAGTTGGTCTACATTGTTAATAGCCACACAGCACCTTCAATGCCATGGATCCATTAAAGGGGTTTTCCGAGTTATATATATTGATGACCTATCCTCAGGCTAGGTCATCAATATCAGATCGGCGGGGGTCCGACACCTGGCACCCCCGCCAATCAGCTGTTTGAAGGGGAGGCGCGTGCCATACCAGCGCTGCCTCCTCTTCATTGTTTACATGCTGGCCGTAACGGGGTAGTGGTGAGTAGGTGTAATTACACCTCACCACCCCATTCATTTCTATGGGAAGAATCGCTTCCATACAAGTCTAAGGAAGCGATTCTTCCCATAGAAATGAATGGGGCGGTGAGGTGTAATTATACCTACTCACCACTACCCCCATTACGGCCAGCATGTGTCGGACCCCCGCCGATCTGATATTGATGACCTATCCTGAGGATAGGTCATCAATATATATAACTCGGAAACCCCTTTAACAATGCAGACCAACTAAATAGTTGCGAAGGCGGATTTGCACTATAACCCACAAGCAAATATATATTGTATACTGACAGATGAATCAGTTGTCACCTACCAATGCATGCTTGTCTGGTGGGATTGCTCTGGAATCCTTCATGACACCTACAGTGGTATGATCCTTGCGTGTTCACACAGTCTCCATGAATGCATGGACTGCTGGCACACTCATCGACATCTACAGGCAAGCAAAAAGGAATATTTTGGAGTTGGAAAATATGTTATCTCAAAGAAGACTGAATTATTTTCAAAGTACCCTCATAAAATACAACAATTTTACAATAACACTACAACATATTGTATTTCATTCTTCTCTTGTCAGATCTTGTCTGAGCTGTGTATTGTCTTTCACTTACCCAGCACAGATAAGAAGTACTCTAGTAACTGACATGTTTTCAGACGCTGAGATGCCTCTTCTATAGGTAACCACCATAATAACTACCAAGTTAGAATGATCTGTAATCTTTTATTTAACCTGTTCCCATTTGGCTGGTTCACATTTATTTCAGGAACGTCTTTGCAGAGATGGCAGCTGCATGCTAATCGTGCAGGAATGGGGAGCCGGGCTCCCCATAGCGAGTGCAAAGATGTTTTTTTTTCACCATCTTTGACTTCTCTATAGCTGCATACACAGTACTCAATGAGAACTGTACTTGAATATGTGAAAAACTCTTTTTTCCTTTTTTAACTTCCCCCCGGTATAAAAAAAAGCAAAAAATACTATTATAAAAAGTCCTAAAAATAAAGCCTCATCACAAAAAATGTTCAAAAATGATCTCAGTTACCGAACAGAAAAAAATGTTATGTCTTTCAAAGCCACATGTACTAAAAAGAACGAAGATATGTCTGGTCAGGAAGGGTTAAATGGCATGATCTTTTCCAACCATATCTTCTGTAGGTTGATAGTCAATAGACAATCATGTCCAACTATAAATGAAATTTACAGGTAAATACAATCCCATTCTTTTATTTAAAAGATACATTTTTCTGGGAATCTTTTTACTGCATTTTGTAATTTGTTTACTAAAATTGGCTACGTAGCCTCGATTCAGATATTTTCCTTACTTTAGACTTTTCTTTAACTTACCTATACATTCAAGTCGGCTGTCCTGTTTGTAACCCATATTGCATTCACACCGATAACTGGATGGTGTGGGATACAACGTCCATTCTGGCACAGGTTTGTAAAGTGTTTGCATATATCTCCAGTCTGGTTTAGTGTTGCTGTTCCTAATATATGAGATTACACAAATAGCAATTGATTATTTCATATTTTATGTTTCTGTACACTATATGTAATATTCTGCTTTCTTCTTTGTTAATCTTTCTGTCTGAGATTTGATTCCTCGTTGTATTTTCATATATCTTGTTAAAGACATGAATATGCTCCAAAGGACCATTCCCAAGTAAAATGAAGCTTGATGAAATGTACAGTAAATATGACATAAACTAAACCTAAATCTTTAACTTTGGCATTGTGTCTAGTAAATGAACTACCTGCTGCTTTCTGAGCCTTATAGTTAGCCAAGAGGTTTTCTACTGAACTGTTATCTTACCAATTTCTGTGCCGACACTAGGCAATCCTGATATTGGGCCTTGTCCGTTAGGTCCAAATCCACCAGGTCCTATACCTCCTGGTCCAACACCGCCGGGCCCAATTCCACCTGGTCCAACACCACCAGGGCCAATAGGATAGGTTCCTGGATATGCAGGGCCAAGGGGTAGGCTTTCAATGCAAAGTCTTCGGTATTCATCTGTGGAAACATTACATAATATCATCTTAGCCTCGATTCAGATATTTTCATATGTACATATAAAATAGAAAACATGAAATAATTGCTTTATTTTTACAGACTTGATGCTGACATGTTTTTAACTGCTCTTCTAGAGTTCAGATGCTATAGGCTTACTTTGAACACATGAATGTTTGAGCATCACATTGAGGCCTCACTCCTGTATTTGAAAATTCATGAAAACGACAGAACTTACCACTCCCTCTGACTGGACACATCTCAGGGATTTGACCTAAGGCCCAGCAACGTCCAGTATCACAGCAGCATTGGCCTTTTGTGTATTGACCAGGAAGTTCTCCAGCACACCGACCACCAATCAATGCAGAGAAACAGCTCCCAGCCCTCTGATCTGTTAAAAAAAAGATATAAAGTCACAATTCATTCAACATATTTAGAACTTTCATTACAAAAGAAATAAAAAAAGAATTGTATTGCTACTGATATGACTGAAATGAGGGTTTAATTAGTATGAACCTTCTCTTCTCCATAAGCAGTTGGAAAAGCAAGCAATCATGTAATACAGTGGTCCCTTGTTACAATATGAATTGGTTCCAGGATGACCATTGTTAGTTGAAAATGTTGTAACTTGAGATCATTCTTCTATGGAAAATGAGTAATTAGTTTGAAAGTCTCCAAAATCATAAAAATGTCATCATAACCCCTTTTAAAGAAATATAAGGAGATATCTCAGATAATTCAGACAGAGCAAGTTTTTACATATAAAAGCCATAAAGAGCTGCTGCAGACTAAGTCACTGTTTATGGAGCTCAGTTTCTTCAGGTTCCTGTACACAGTGTACCAGAAAATACCATGGAGCCACCCTCACTGGAGGAGAAGCTCTTCATAGCACAGGTGAAGAGTTATACAGAACATGTAATGCTGTACAGTAGGGCAGCACTACAGGACAGCCTGTGAAATTTAGTGATACAGATTTTTTTTTTTTTTTTTTTAAGCCCGAGGAGCGTGCTTACAAAAACCAAGTGCAACAAAATCGTGCAGCGTGCCACACAAAAACGTGCCCAAGGCTACGGTCCATCGCAGGCCCTCTTCCAAAGAAGAAGGGCCCCCCAGAACCTTCCTCATCCCTCCGGGCCAGAAGGCACCTGCAAGGGACTCAGACAAAATGGTGACTCCCAGCCGAAGCCGGGTGTACACCCAAATGGGCAACCCTCAGCCGAAGCCGAGGGTACGCCCCGTCTGTGCTCCGGCTTTCTCTCCCAGGCGCCACCCCGGGTGAGTCAGCACGGAGCTCAACAACAGGCTGGTCTCCCCCCGAAAGGGGAGACCATGGGGTTTGCAGGGGAGTGCGGAACCAGAATGGCCACACACACTCCCCCTAGACCTCAAGGGGGGTACCCATAAGGGCGCCGTAACCCTCAAAATCCTGTGACATAAAAAATAAATAAAGTGAATGAGTGCCTAAAATAAGGCCCGGTCATTCGATATTGTACCAGTAAAACATGCATGTCCATTGGCTGGGTCAACTAGTCATCCATTGAAAATTGAGAGGAACCATGTACTCCTACTTTCAAAATAAGGGAGAGAGAGCAACCCTCCATAGCTAGTTTGTTCACTGGATGGTGAAGGGGCGTACTGACAAACCCCTTTGCCCTCCATAGCTAGTTTGTTCACTGGATGGTGAAGGGGTGTACTGACAAATCCCTTTGCCTTCTCCATTGAAAGATTACAGGCAATGTAAACAGTGCCTAAATTCTCGATGATGGTAATAGTGAAAGCATCAGATTCAGCACTCCTACTCTCAAATATTACCTGAATTGGTCCCACTTATAATAATAAAGGTACAGTATATGGGTATATTCGTGAATTGGTAAAACTTTGACATTGGCCATATGTAGAATACTTTCTCAGACTGCTATAAACTGTTACTGTTACTAATTTCAATATAGTTTACAAATATTCTATTATGACTCACCATTTAGCATAGTAAATTAAACTACGGTACTTTTTGCATGTCAATCTCAGTGTGCAAGCCTACATGATGAAACTTATGACCATCCAGCATATTTCACTTTGTCCTGTAAAGAATATAACTTATTTCTATGGGCACACCTTACATTAATCCTTAAATAAAACCTTTTACCCTCATGAAATTTACGGGAGTAACAAAATGTAAAAAAATGTTACTACCCTGAGTTGGTTAAGCAGAGCCATAACAGTCTGACTTTCTATGTTGTATTATTGACCTGTGACATTAATATGGATCATGTAAGTAAAAAAAGAAGTGCACAGATAACCACCTGTATAGTGATATTTCACCACTGGAAGTTAATTTTTTCATCAGGGCTTTGCTTACTGTATGATCCCCTAGAAATATGGTTTCTCATAGCAATGGAGTGGTTTGACCAGTAATACATGTCCACCCCATCTGGGACTATACTATATAATACTGCTTTGTTCCTTTCTTTTGCCATTAACTGTAGTTTTGCAAGACAATAGAATTTTGAGATTTTTAAGGTTGGGTCAGTTCACAATAGCCTAAGGTAATGTGCCTACTGTAAATACTGTATACATCTAGTATCTAAAGGCCAGGAATAGAGCCATATTGATGGCAGAGGACTACTTATTCTTTGGGTTAAATGCATTGTGCCATGCAAAATGCCAGCCCACAGAGCTAATATTCACAGTGTAGATCTGTATCTGTACATATATGCAGCAGGGAATTGAGCTAAAGCCGTTGTCTAAAAAGTTTCATAGACAAATGAAACCACTTCAGCGTAGACTGCATTAAATGACAGTATAATTAGCTGATATTGGAAACCACAGACTAATGAAATATTATGATGCACATGCATGCAAGTTTTAGTTTTTGAAGGCAAAAGGTTAGGATTCAAGGAATTTAATAGGTGTATGGAATGCAGTCGCCAGCTGGTATGCCCTTGCTGCCACTTAGGTCTGGGATTTGTAGACAGGGAAGCATTTTAATAGGGACCAGGTGTTAAAAGACGTTTCACCATATGAAACAGGTATAGCGTTGGCTGTAAAAAAAGGCAGTGCTTTACTATAACCAGCGGAGGCTGGCCAGCATGAATGAGTATGTTCAACAAACTGGATGGAGGAAGGACATTATATACAGTATGTATATATATATATATATATATATATATGCAAATATATACATGTATTCTTCTTAGCAAGTTACCTTTTCCCTCAATATCCAGTTATAATAAGGAAATCCTATTTTTTTCCAAATAATCCCCTCTAAGGTCACACTAAGGTGGCCTTGTCCTTGTATTAACCAAAAGACATCATGGAGCTTTGTGCTCACATTTGCAAAAAGTAATCCGCAGTAAGTATTGCTCTTTCCTCCTTGTACTTTAACAATAAATGATTATGGGTAAAGGTCAGGATTAATCCTGCTCCCCATTGCTCAGAGCATCGTGAACTGCCAGCGCAGTGACATGTTTTAAGTATAATTGGAAATAATTGTGGTGGGAATTTCAATTGTTCCATGGCCAAACAAAATATTCTAATATCCTAATCATGTCTAACCAATTTTTGTAGTTTAAAGCCTCATGCAAACTACTGTAATTTGGGTCTGCATCCGATCCGCATGTTTTACGGATTGCATTCGGACCCTTTCTTTTCTATGGGGTCACAAAACAATGCGAACAGCACACAGATGTCATCCATGTTCTGCAAGTTATAGAACCTGTTCTATTGTCTGTTTTGTGGACAAGTATAGGCATTACTATAATAGGGACTGAGGAAAGTGATGGATGTACTTGGCTGGTGTCCGTATTTTGTGGACCTGCAGTATATATATATATATATATATATATATATATATATGGGATCCACCATTTACAATAGGTGATTGTCAAAGGTTATCTACTCCTTTCTTTTAAAATGACCTCTGCACAGGTCACAGAACATGCCTAGTTCTGCCCCATAATCATGTTAAGGAAAACAGACAAAGAAATCTGCAGTCATAAGATAAACATAGATTAGAAAAATTATGTATGTCAGTACCTGGTTTTAACTGGCAGAAAAAATATAGGTGGCACATCTCCTTTAATGTCTAAGCTGCCTGGCTGCTTTACTTTCCAGGGGCTCGTGTCCTAAGGCATCTTTGTGTTTTCTTTGCCGGTTCTAAGCAAGATCTTACACTGAACTTTAAAGAAGACTGGTCACCTCTCCTGACATGTCTGTTTTAGTAACTGCTTGAATCCCCATGTGATAACGATTCTGTAGCATCTATTCTTATGACTGTATGATGTGGCATTCCTTTATTATTTCTACTAGATGTTATAAATCAATTACTAGCAGTTTGCAATGAAGGTCCAGATGGGTTTTACCAGTTGGGGGTGTGTCCCTGCACAAAATGACACAGCTAGCACTGATTGGATAGTGTCAGACTATCCAGGAGCACACTCCTAACTGGCAACACCCATCTGATGTTCATTGCAAACTGCTAGCAAATAATTCATAATTTCTAGCAGGAATAATAAAGGAATGGCACAACATAAGTCAGAAGATGCATGTAGTTAGTAAAACAGACATGTCAGGAGAGGTTACAGGTCCGCTTTAAGTTACATGATGCACTTACAGGTAATGAAATGTTCCCTGAGGTGCCATATTATGCATTGCTCCTAGGTGAGAATATGTGGAATACAGTATCTCAGCACATGAAAGGGAATATGACTGCAAGATCAGGGACAGTTTGCTTGTAGTTTGTTGGAGACCAATAGGACTGCATAGGAACTGTATGCACAAAAAGGTGGGATATTTTTAATCAGCTCAGCAAGAAAGTCATTTTAAAAGCTATGACAACATGGTCTTCTTGTGATCTGTGATAAATGCCGAGTAGAAATTCCCAAAAAAATTTCCAGTCAAACAAGTACACAAAATAACTTTATCGCTAGGTAATCCCAGCATCTTTTACTTTGAGATAATCGACACAGTACAAATGGTGAGACCATTTATGCAAAAACGTGTCCATTCATGAGTAGAAAATCCCCTGTCAACAAATGCTTTCATATTCCAAAGATCAGGTCTCCGGTGTGTTCATGAAGACTAGCATGTTGACACAATTTGTCACTTCAGCTACTTTAGTCTCAGGCAAAGTATATAAGATGTGTGTATTGACATGCCTTGGAAGAGGTTTAACATACCACATTTTCACTAAGGCTGGCCATACTGGGTAACATGGCTTACTGATAGCTCTGGCTGCTAAGACATCTCTGTCTGAGACCTCTTCAATAATAGAAGGTCTTTAAACTGACATATTGCTTTGTACAGTTTGAATTATTCACTTATGAGATGTTTTATTACAATAGATCCTCAGTGTTAAGATGTCTATAGGCATTATATGAGAGTGGGAAGGACCGGCCTACTACCTAAAGGTGCCTTGCAGCACTGGGGTTCTAATTTCAAATCCGACCAAGAACAACATCTACATGTTCTCCTTGTGTTCGCACAGGTTCCCTCCAGGTACTTTGGTTTCCTCCCATACTTCAAAGACATACTGATAGGGATCTTAGATTGTGAGCTCCACTGGGGACATTAAGTGATGATAATGACTGTAAAGCGTTGTGCAGCACTGTATAAGTGAGTAAATAAATACATAAATTAGCATGTATGTGGGTCTTCTGGTTCTCCTCTGATGACAGATGTTAGCATAAAGAAGGATCAGGCATGTTGGATTTCGGCATGCCATATCCTTTGTTGACACTGTAGATAAACCACTGCAGAGCTGAGCTGAGCAAGTATGGGTGAGCTGATGGTTGAATCAACAAATGTTAAACGTATGACCACCTTGAGATCAAAGGACACATTTTTTTATAGAAATATTAGTTTTAAATAATACTAATATTGATAGCTAATCAACATGCATGAATGTTCTAGAATAAAATCAAAAAGGATCTACTGGAAAACTACATTACTATACAGTACCTCAATAAACAACTTTCATGCAAGACGTTACAATTGTAAAAGCATAGTAATAAACTGTCATTGTTCGCTGCGCTTTGTTATGGACAGTGGATGTACACCCATTGTGTCAACTAACCAGTTTGATTTTGGGCTATTCCTGATGGTGTTTTCCTGGCAGTCCCCTGGTTTTCACCCTTTAATTCCTATACAGAGATCTGGCTTTTGCTGCAGGGGAGCCACCAGGTCACTACCTCTTTAAATAGTTTTGGTAGAGTTGGCCACTGAACCATGGGAGTCAGAGACACTGGTGCAGAAGACGAACAGGCTATACTTATAGCCAGGAAACAGGCCTAGGTCAGGGCAGGCAGAGTATGTGCAAATCAAAATACAGTCTAGGTCAGGGCAAGCTCATCAGAGTCAGCACTGTCAGGCACAGGTCAGGCCAGGAGGCAGAGAATCAAATTCCAGGAGACAGGCAGACGTCACTACACAGGCAAACAAATGGATATAGCTTGGTCAGGCAGCTCAGAGGATCTGGCAGGATCTGTAGAGACCTTTTGCTCAGGAAACTAAGGAAGCAGCTGATTGGCAAATGGACACGGCCATACAGCAGCTCACAGAGCAGGATAAGTTTAATCCTTGCTGTTTTGCAGAGTGAGGTTCAAAGAATACAAGTCCTAATATACTCAGGACATGGACACCCTGGCCTGCTGCCAGAGTGTTGGAACTATGACAGATACAGGATGAGTGGAGCGGCACCAGTGCCAGTCCGGGAGAGCGGGAAAGCAGCTGGCACGGGCCGCCAGCGTAACGCTCTACATTACCTCCCAGGAAATACTGAAGCGAATGGCCTATAAAAGAGTTTTCATTCAGAGCCAAGGTCTTTTCCTTCTACTTAGCTTACCAATGCAACGTGACCCATCCAAGCTTGCGGTAAACCCTCTAGGACATATGCAGACATAGCTTCCAGCAGTGTTGGTACACTCCCCTCCATCACACACATTAGGGATTGTGCTACATTCATCGATATCTATAAAGAGAACACACAGTTTGAGATATATGGTTATAGAAAACATATCCATCCCTGGCGTTTTAGACAGCAGTATAATTTACGAACAAGAAACATGACTAAAAATCCCAATCTCCAATTATCCTACAGTTTATAGGTGTGAAGCCAGCTCCAGAATATCCATGTAAGTCACAGTATATTAGGGGCACATTTGGCAAGGCCCTACTGGCAGCAAAAGAGTTAGTAGTGAGATCAGACATTCAGACAAATCTTTGTGTGTGAGGCAGACGTGTTTTATGGTCGTCTAGCATGGATACCACTCTCTGTTTCCTAGATCAACC
The DNA here is from genome assembly GCA_900303285.1 of Rhinella marina. Taxonomy (NCBI): domain Eukaryota; kingdom Metazoa; phylum Chordata; class Amphibia; order Anura; family Bufonidae; genus Rhinella; species Rhinella marina. The sequence goes on from ONZH01028933.1 coordinate 141,237, forward strand.
AGGCTCTGAATAGCAGCCAAGTCATTAAGTTGTGCATAGCTTCATCCCATCAAATGGGAAAAGCAGTTTTCAATAGCCAAGACTTATATCTATCAGAAGTAGGAAGCAAAACATAACCAGATTATTTTACATAAAATATGTCTATTTTATTGTGTGTTTTACTATAAATCACTAGTGACCTGAAAAAAATAATATTAAAAACAAACAAAAAAAGATGAAAATTGGAAAGGACTGTAGTATCAATATATGAACTAAGAGACTTGAGTTTAAAGTGGATATGTCAGTTTTATATACTCTTGTATAGGTCATTAATATCAGATGCCCCCCGAGACCGCGGGGCCCATGCGAGTGCCGCATCCTCTAAAATGATTACATGCCATGTAGATTGTGGATGTGCTCTTCCGGTCTATACACTGGATTGTTAGGTTTAATCCACACGTCAGTGTTTGGTCATAAATTTCCATCAGTGACTGTGAGCTAAACCCAGGATTGGAGCCTCCACAGACATAAGGTATAAGGGAAAGATCTGCACCTGTTCTGTGTTTTTGAGCAGCATCAGGTTTTGGCTCACAATCACTAATGAAAATCACTGACCGAACACTGATGTGTGCAGGCAGCCTAAACTACGGTATATGTCCAGTCTATTCTTTTTTTTTTCTAATGTGTAGGGGCAGTGATTTTTGTAATGTACTTTAATTACTGAAATCGTACATTTGTATTAGAAAAATAACTCCAAAGTGGCCCATTTTGTGCCTTGGCAACACTCCCTGTCTTTCGTTTACTTAACTGTGGAGACACGCTCCACACTGACTGCTGCTGCCCTCATTGCCTCTCTCTTATATCTATAAATGTAGATAGAGGCCGTGAGGTAACTGTAGAGCTATTTTTCAAATAGACATGTATGATTTCAGTGATTAAGGTATATTACAAAAATGGTCAGTATCACTTTGCAGGGACACCCCCCCCCAACTAGTAACCCCCATCTGGACCTTCATTGCATATTGCTGACAATTCATACATAAGTTCTAGCAGGAATAATAAAGGAATGGTACAAAATAGGTTATAAGAATAGATGCTCCACCAAGGGGCAATGCAAGTGGTTTCTAAAAAGACATCTAAGGATAGATCTCAGGTGCTCTTTAAAACTGTAGCATTCACAACTGCAACTGTATTTTTAAATACTGAAATATGGTAATGTTAGGTCCTTTTCACGTGTCTTTTTAGCCAATGAGAAGGAGCAATCATTTATATGTTAAAACTATGTATACCCTCAAATGGTATGGCATTGGTCTAAAAGTGAGTTAGGATCCCTACAGTGAAAACGTCCCCTAAATAATATTCAGATTAGAATATGACGGAACAGCGGTGTGAGAACGTGTGTGTATGTGTCTGGATGACACATGGGTGTTCTAAGTAATCAGTTTAGCATGTATTTATTTATGTTTGTGTTTATAACCATGGAGAATTGGCACACGGGTAGAATACATGCAGAGAGTTGTTATTGCAAAAATCACATTTCTCCACAACCCATGGGAGACAATTTCAACGGAAAACGTATTACCTTCACACTTCTGTGAGGTCTCGCTCTGTTTGTGTCCAGCTGGGCATTTACACTCATAGGATCCCACTGTATTGACACAGGTACCACCTTGGCACAGGCCAGGTATAGCTTGACATTCATCCACATCTACAAAATAAAAGGACATACTTTCCTCAAATACATTCACCAATCCAACTTTTTTTTTTTTTTATGCCAGGATGCTGTGGTTTTAATACATGTAACAATATGATTTTAATTCTTGAAAATAATCAACATGAATCGAAAAAGAGTGATTTAAGGATCGATGAACGATTAATGGATCCAGATTGAAACATTGAACAATACCTTTTGGTAGGAGGATTCCTTTAAGATAATGATCATGCTGCTGGAATTAGCCTGAAACTGTGAGGGAACCCAATGGTAAAGACGGCCATAAACATTGGTCTAAAGTTAACCATGATGGACGATTTCAACAAAAATGTACATTCGTTGGGTGAAATTTAACAACGAACGATCCTTTTAGCTGACTGATGACAGAGTATTAGCGTAGGAAAAGAAGTCCAACGTGTTTAATATTTTCACCCAATATTGGAAAAAAGTTTTTTTTTCGTTCAAAAAAAGATTATTCGTGAATGAAAGATCTTCCAAAGAAAGATCTGTTGTCCATTAAAGATCTTTCTTTGAAAGAACGTTCCCATAAAGATCTCACATTCGTCACCTGGTTTCATTGATCATGTATGGGCAGTTTGATCAACTGTAACAACCAATATGGATTAAAATTTGTACGGTCATATCTGAGAAGATCATTGAAGTATAACCATCAACCCACTTCCATCTAATCTCTATGGCTAGCTTTAGTGTTGTGCCAACAGAGGGGGGAATAAAGTATTATATGGTTTCCAATGAAATCAAAGCGATGTAGGAAGTGGCAGTGCTTGGTTCTCTAAACAAACTATCCTGTTCTTAGCTGCTTTCTGCAGATGAGGGTCCAGAAAATGGGAATATCCTCTGCTGGGAACAACTCATAAAGGCAGCCAGCGATACACTATTATTGAACCATTGGCTCCGATGTCCTATGGTTTAATGTGCTTAATTCTCGTTTACAACATTTACTCTTAATTACAGACCAAAATGGATGCTGATGGAGGGTCATGTGCAGGAATAAAGACACAGTAGTCAACTCTTCTAAAAGTAGGCATAGCCTTAAAGATATACAGGTTTAGTTTGATCAGACTCGTGAGTCTTTAGCTAGAAATGGGCTTTAGAAGTTATCACATGAGAGACACAGCTAGATTACTCTTGGAGGGAATATAAAGCATAATGTAAAAATAATGAGAGAAACTAGACTTTTTCTTCCAAAGATGCAATTGTTAAATTCGGTTCTACACAGGATCTGAGGACCAGTGCATTTGGAACAGTTGAATATAACCAGATGTGGAGAACACCAGCAGGATTAAGTTTTGGATTACAACCTCACCCAAATCTTGGCCGCTCTTTACACAAAGGTTTCTCTGTTTGTAACCTTCCGCTAGAAAATTAGGGCAGTGTGTACTCATTAACTAGAAAATTAACATGGTTTTGTGAGGCTAAAGACTTTCAGTACGATATGGGAACCTCATTATCCCATGGTTCATTTCAAGTTATCACTATTATTACTAAAATGGAAAGAAATACATATGTTCTAAACTATTTGCTATATTTATTATTGAAGTAGCAATGGTGTGTGGATAATGTTAGGCAATGAAGAGGTTTTGTGGATAGACAATGCTGATTAGCTACTCTTATCATAGGCCATCATCATCAGCTTAGTGGAGGATCTGACTCTCGGTAACAGCACCAATCATCTATCTGAATAGGCCTCGGGCAAATGGGGCAAAACTGCAATACCTGCACAACCCCTATTAGCCACTTTCTGGCTGCATTTGACCAATATGTATGTAAGATGACTAAATTAAACTTACTAATATAGTCTTTATTGATTTCCTGTGCCGTTTTCTATATTTCATAATTCTTGTCCTCTAGCTGGGCAAATCTTCTATGCTGTCCACACAGACGACTTGTCCATAAGAGGGCCTCTGGGGGAGGGTCATGTGACCATGCAAAAATAACTCAGTCTAAACACATCACACAGCCTTTTATACTCAAGTACACCACACATGACACTTTCACTTGCAATGTTGAGAGTTTAGTGCTTGTATAGTGTATTTGAATGGAAGAGACTTCGTGATATACCTGGTCACATGACCTTCCATCAGCAACCATTTTATGGACAGGATCTCTATGTGGACAGCACAAGGGTGAATACCTTATGAAATATAGAAAATGGGCAGAATATCAACAAATATAGTCACCTTACAAACACATTGATCAACAGTAGTTGGAAAGTGGACAACACTTTTAAGTAGTCGGCGTGCAGTATAAATAAAGAAGAGACTGCTTGCACCAAGGCCTCTTTAAACAGCTGAGAGTACAAGAATTGTACCCACATAAGGATAGGCCATCAATATTGTGAACCTAAAAAAACATTTTAAAATAATTTCTTGTTGCAGTATTTAATAAAGTTCACATATTGTATATTAGGTTTCTTCAGACTCAAAAACACTAAAATTAGAAAGAAAATACATCAACCTGGCTGAAGCTATCTAGTCACATATCATTGTGCAGGACCTGAAAATGTTATTTGTATCCTACTGACTTCAGCTGGGTAAGTCTGCAGTGCTTAGGCCAGGTCTACACGGCGACATGTGTTGCACAACAAAAAAGTGTGCAGCTACACAGCGTCATGTGTCGTGCGACATCTTGTCGCTGAAGAGTCACGTAACATTTTTTGTAATGATGGTCAATGGTGTCACACTGCAACATGCAATAGTCGCACAAAATTCCAACTTGGATGGATTTTTTGCTACAGTCACGTTGCAGTCGCAGTATGTCGCATGTTTCAGTGCAACACAATTCACTATCATTACAAAAAAATGACTTTTCAGCGCCAAAGATTTGCCTGACAAATGTCATTGTGTAGCTTTAACCTAATACAGTGAATTCGCTATGCCTGAAAATCCCCATCTGGGTTGAGCACTTCCACTCTGATTTTGTACATTACAAAGTGTTCTACCTTGCCAAACTTTATAGCCACAATGTTTAAATGTGTTACTAGACCACATTCTCTGTCTTTCCAAATCAAACTACATGGAATTAAAATAACATAGAACAGATAAAAAATGGACCCACAAATGCCAGAAAACATAATTGTATAACGACTGGTTGTTTCCATTCTGACTGAGAGGGTGTCTGACCCTCTCTAGCTGCTATGCCCATTTGTAAGATGAAAATATGTAAACTTGTACAAAAATTTTGGCAGAGGTTCACCCCTTCACATAAACATAAAAGGGCCTATAAGAAGGAAGACATTCAAAAACTCAATACCTCAAAATGCCTTTACGAGTATTGCACAAAATGGCCTAAAAAACTCTACGAAATAGACATAATCATTCTAACTGACTACAAAAGGAAAAAGAAAAAAGATTGTTTAAGAAAATTGTTTGTTATAATCATTTTAGAAAACTAGCTCATGTATATCAAGCAGACAATCAAGGCTAGTTTCACACCAGATCTAGGGATCTGGCAGGCTGTTCCGGCAGGGAATGGCCTGCTGGATCTCTCTGCACTCCGGCATTGCCGGACGCTTGAAAGTCTCTGATCGGCCTCATTAACCATAATGGGGACCAGTGGAGAATAGGCTGGGAAAAAGGGTTTAATTTTCACTGCAGAATCGGAATTGGAACTGATGAGTCATGTTTTCTGCTTCATCGAACAGATGGATGTCGACGTGTCAGGCAGAAACATAAAGATAACAAACACCCTACAACCATTGATGGAAGAACACAAGCTGGTGGTGGCAGTGTTATGGTCTGGGGAATGTTTTTGTGGCATTCTGTGGGCCCACTCCTCGATCCCTGCAGATCACATACACCCATACATGCTGATTGTCTTCCCTGGGGTGGATGGGATCTTCTAGCAAGAAAATACAACATGTCACATGATTAGAAATGAAACACTGGTTGGGTGAGCATGACCAAAATTTCCAAGTACTCCCCTGGCCCCCTAATTCCGCAAACTTGAATCCAATAGAGCATGAGTGAAACCATCTTGATGGTCGTGTTTGCTCTATGGATCCTCCTCCATGCATCCCCCAGCAGCTGTGGGATGCACTGCAGTAAACATGGCTTCAAATACCTGTGACAGCCTACCAGGACCTTATTTAGTCCCTCCAAGCCCATCTAGCTGTTGTCCATGCTTCCTGTGGAGGTTACTCTGGATATTAGCTAGGCTATTAAGTTAATCCTTAATGGTGCTACACAGGATCAATCTAACCCTATCTCCTATACTACCAGGGGCACATTGGCCATAGAGTCTACAGGGAAATTTCTCAGTGGGCTGATGCCCAGGGGGCTGCCTGAGCCCTCCTCATGGTCGTCAGCCAGGTAAGTAATGATCTGGTGCTCCCAGAGTTCATTTACACTGGGGTTGTCAAGTTGTTATGTACTTGGCTGGAGACCACAGGTGCTCTCCTGATTCCTGAATTCAACTGTATAGCCATCCTGAGACAACTGGAGTAGGAGGACAAAACGTGGGAGCTGGCACTGGCCACCACAGAGGGGCAGCTTCGGAGGAGGTATTTTGTGCTGCTGGAGCATTATTTTGTACTGTACTGTGTTTTTTGATGCTGCTGGGCCAGTTTATTGTGTTGCACTGAATTATTTGGCTCTGCAGGGGTAGTGTTTTGTGCTACAATATGGTATTGCTGGCTCCACCTACTTGTGTTGGCCATGTCTTCTGTCAATTTGGAGCAACCTACAACACTAGGCAGGTCCACTGTCAGTTTTGTCTCCAGGGTCACTTTAAGTTCCCAGTCCACCCCTGTATACTACATCCAGTTTCCAGGTTTTACACTGGTACACACCTAATGTAACTGTTTGCCAGATAATCTAGTGACAGATCTCAAGCTAAACCTTCAAAATCCTTATTTTTTCATGCATTATTTAACCTATTTGTGTTTATTTTTTTCTAAAATATCAGGCCTGCTTTAGCTTAAAGTTTTCATAAAACTGAGGGGCCATTGGAGCAGTGTTTATTCTTTCTGTAGCTTTTTGGGGCTAGAATGTTTTATTAATTGCTAAAATGTGCCTAGAAATGTCCTTTCCTCTATAAAGCCTGTCTAAACTGTGCACAAGGCATGAGATTAACACTTTAGGTTCAGGTGTGATTTTCATCACCTTCATGTAATTGTAAACTAAAGGTCCTCCTGCAGAGGAAAGTTTTGCCACACCAAATGGCAAGGTGTTTAAAGGCAAACGGTCATCTGGGAAGGGATCTACAAATAGGAATGACTTCTAACAAGTCAACTATCTCTTTAAATAGCTGTAATTGCCATGCTTTATCTATATAGATAGTGGAGCAAGATGTGTGCTGAAAGAATCATACAGCCTCATATATGTAGTCTCCTGAAGGAGGATGAGTTCTACCTCTTTCCTCCATAAAACCAGTACGTTGCAGGACCTCATACCCTAAGCCCCAGACAGTGGCAGTCTTAACCACCATGCAAACCGCGGTTTCACTATATCTACAGACTATTGCACTGTTTCACACTGATTCCATCAGGGAGCTGCTCTGTTGACTGACAGCTAATAAACTCTCATTTAAGCTAAATTATTATCAAACTCACAAGATTTTATCAAGAATGAGTGATTATGAGCTGTCAGGAGTTCAGAGATAAGGGCTACAGATCCAACCAAGCATGTCTCTGAAGTAGCTCTTTGATGGATTCAGCATGAAGCAGAGAGCCTGCTAGTCTGCAAATGCATTGAAAGTGAAAGCCTTAGAGGAAAAACTTTTGAAACTGTTAAAAAAAGACCAACTGGAAAAATTATTTCAGCCCAAAAAGAGTAATATGCAATGCTAAAAAAATTGCCCTCATAGGTGGCCCACAGCATTTAAAGAAAGGAAAAGAGGACTCTGACTTGAGTCATTAACTAGTCTGTTACTTGTTATGTCTGTTTTAGTAAATGGTTGTATTCCACATGAAATGACAATTCTGGAGCATATTTTCATATAAATATATGTTATGGCATTCCTCTATTATTCTTGCTAGAAGTGAATGAGTAAAGGTACAACTGGGTGATGCTTTCCAATCAGTACTGTCAGTCTCAGACTGGAACACCCCGCAAATGGTAATACCCAGCTGTACCTTTAGTCAGAAAATTCTTGTATGAATAATAGAAGAATGGCACAACATGCAGTTAGTAACATAGTAACATATTTTATAAGGCCGAAAAAAGACATCTGTCCATCCAGTTCGGCCTGTTATCCTACAAGTTGATCCAGAGGAAGGCAAAAAAGGTTAGAAGAAACGGTGATCCAGAATAGTTATTGCATGGCAAAAGCAATAAGTTACTAAAGCAGACATGTCAGAAGAGGTTATAGTTTCTCTGAATGGACAAATATTCAGTTGCATAGGGCAGCATGGTGGCTCAGTGGTTAGCACTGGTACCATGCAGTGCTGGGGTCCTTGGGACAACAAGTGCATAAAGTTTGTATATTCTCCCCATGTTTGTGTAGGTTTCCTTCCCACTCCAAAAATATACAAAACTGACCCTAGTGTGTGTTGTGTGTTGGGGTCGAGTCGCCCAACTGCGCCTGCACTTTGAAACCCTGTTAGAAAAGTACATTGCACATGTTTGTCATTTTCATGTGTTATGCTAACATTTTTCATCTAGTGTTTTTCCAGTACAAGCAAAATATCATTTATAATATGTATCTAGATGTATTTAATATCTATCCATGTAAAAATAGTTTCTTGTCTGTGGGTGAACCAAAAGCTTTTAGGTGCAGTCACACAAAGTCAGACGTCCATTCCAGGCATGTGATTATTGACTGGTTCCTGCCACTCAGTAGGTGGGGGAAAGAGAACTCTAAACAACACTCAATTTACTTTGATTAGCAGAGCAATTAGCTACAGAGCTACATATTTTTCTAAGACATCCCAAAAGTTTGTGGTTTCACATGGATTTTCTTAAAATCACAGTAAATCAGAAACTTTCCTGCAAAATAACACCATTAACTCGTGTATTTCTTGTTTGATCTCCCTTGCCTTGTCTGTTATAAATTAAAGGGGTTGTGCAGGGATTTTATATTGATGACCTTTCCTTAGAAAAGGTGATCAATATCTGGCGGGGATCTGACACCTGGCACCCCCGTCGTTTTGCTGTTTGAAAAGAAGGCGGTACTCCATGCGAGAACTACTTCCTCTTCATTACACTGTCTGTTGTCTTGGAAATTAGTGTAATTGCAAGTGCTTACAACATTCATTTGAATGGAACGAGTACTTACACTACGCTGCTGCTACAAGAGAGATGGCACATAGTGTAATGAACAGGAAGGGCGCTCGCATGGAGTCGGATAGGCCATCAATATAAAACCCCTGCACAACTCCTTTAAGTTATACTTGTAAAGTGTATAAGGCAGGGGCGTAGCCAAAGGCTCATAGGCCCTAGTGCAAGCGTTCAGCTTGGGCCCCCCCCTTCCCTCAGTGCTTTGTGGCCAAGGGCCGGGAAGCACATAGCCTTCGTTGTGCCTGAGGCAAAGATTTAAATGGCACCCCTCCATGCCAAATTCTTGATCTAACCCCTTCCTTCCAGCCAGAGGTGTAACTTGACCAGCATGCACTTTCTATAATACTGGTGTCTTATGTGGCACAAGGGTCTTTGGGCCCCCTTAGGCTCCTGGGCCCGATAGCGACTGCTACCTCTGCACCCCCTATAGCTACGCCCTTGGTATAAGGCTCTTTTCACACTGCATTCTGTTGTATTTCCATTGCGTTTGACGTCAAGAACAGGGAAACTCTACAGAATTATTCTCGGTTTTCAAAAGTCAATCGAAATTTGTTTAGAACTGTCTTACAAATGATACATCAAGGAAGTCATGTACTCCGTTCACGCTGAAGTGAACAGACAGAGCCTAAATTATGTGCATGATTCAACTGATCAACCACTTAATTGATGGGCCCACCTATTTCAATTACAAATGTTACTTTATAATAATGATATTACTTATACATTATAGAAACACATTTGGATAATTAGAATAAATAAAAAAGTAAGAAGGAATAAAAAGGGTCTCGAATATGGAGAAAAAGTATATGACATTTAGTCCAATTTACCTTGGCAAGCTCCAGTTCGGATATTTGGAATGAATCCCCTACGGCAAGGGTGTGGTTGAGCAGGACACATCTCACAAGGATGACCCCAGGCACGGCCAATGGTAGCGCAGCACAATGTCTTTGTGCACACAATACCACTAATCTGTCCTTGACACATTTGGTTGCTGATTTGTGTGAAACATGGTCCGGTACGGTAGTCTGAAGAACGGAAAGACAACAACATTGATATGTGGTAAAACATTGATTTGGCGGTGGCAAAGTCATACTTAAAAGTCTACATTTATTTCACAAAATCAGAAACTGGGCCACAAACATACTGTGGTTAGTGTTTTTTTAGAGTCACCTACCATGGGAATTATAGAAATGCTTGTCTACATTTAAAACAAACACAGGAAACGGACGCTCTCAGCTAATCACTAATCATGAGGCCAATGTGGCCAGTGATTGGCTGAACAGTAATTTCCTGTGTATTGAGAGGTCCCAGGAATTGGAGATCGCCAGGGTACTGCGAAGCAGCAAAACCAGAATGGTGGTAGCATTGCTAAGGTGAGTATATTTTTTTTATGATATTACACTATGTAGAGCCTTTTCTATTGGCCATACAACCCCTTTTTAAAGTTCTGGAAAATGGTTAAAACATTATCATTGGCTTGAAGGTTTAAAAATAGCACATTTTAATGTTAAACAAAAAATGAAGTTGGCTCCTTAAAGAATAAGAAGGCTTTTCTTACCTAGTATATAAAGCAAATAGTTATATCTCCTATCTGATGCCATATTACTTCTTCTTTAATACCAGCAGTTTCTAAACCTCATGGACTGTATCCAACAAAAACATAGGTAATTTAATGAATAGGAAAGATATAAATGAAAGTAACGGGTATGTCTCGTATGTATTTTATTTTCCTTAATCAAGAGAAAGGAATTTTAAGTGGCTGTTAGACATTGCATTTGTTGTACGTCTAGTAATGCAGTTCCTCTTGTCTTATATGAACTTTACGGAAAGGAGTTAGTCTAAGGAGGGAAAGCCCTGGAGAAAACTACAAGAGAGGGGGGTTGTTGCGCTTTCCTGCTATCAGTTCACCATGGTAGCAATTCCCAGGACTGTATTAATTGGGTAGTAAAATATCCCAGATGTAGAAGCAGAGCGATTCCCTCATAGTTTTCCTCCCCCCTTCAATCAGTGTCTAACACTGAGCTCATGCCATTGAGAAACTATAGGGTAGGAATCTGTGACCGTGTCCAGGCTCCTATGGCATATTCTGGCTTTGCACATCTGGGATCCTTCAGGCATTCTAACACTAAAACATCATCGGGAACTCATGAAGTAGCAGATCTTTCGGCCATCAGAAGACTGATAGCACATTCTGTCCCAGAATCTGTCTTACAAAATTCCCAGATCAGTCTTTTTGAATGGTTCACTGGAAAACACTACCTTCCAGGGTAGGGTTTCTCAAACTTCTTTTATAGGGGCCCCACAAGCCAGAATATGGTGATGCCTGTGCTTCATTAGTGGTAAAAGTGTATGCCTGAATTTTTCACGTGTCAACTGAAACCAGGTTAAGCAGAAAAGGAGTCAGTTAAGTTGCTAAACCAAATAGTGGTGCAGCCTGAGAAAGGCCTGTGTTGCAGAGGCAATCACCATATGATGACACTTGTGAAACTGCCACCTCAGTTGTATCTTATAAACAACTAGGGGATACCTGACCAGAGAGGGCCACCTCACAGTTTAAGAGCAACTGATTTAGACTATAAATTGCATTAGCTATCATATAGGTAAACCTACACAAGGGGTAGACTTATTTTGTATAGGACCAGTTCTATGACAGAAAACATCCACTAATATCAAAAGTAATTTTAGTAATTAGCATGAAGATAAAGGTTGTGGAATCTTTAAAAATATTTGATGTGACTTTTATGAATGCTTATAAAGTTACTTTTATATGAGTACCTGCTTTATATGGCTAACTACAATAAGTCATTGTTCTATGGACAGGGTTACAGATTGGATCATAAGATTCCAATAAAATGTAGGGGCACATTTATTAAGACCGGCGTTCTAGATGCCGGTCTTAATAAAGCCCTGGAGCTGGCGGTGGATCGCCTTTTGTCTTTCACTTTTTAACAAGGAATAAATAAAAGATACGTTTTATGGAAATCCAGGTGCCTTGGACTCTCTCTTTTTTACAGATCAGTGATCAAGTGGAAGGCCACACTAAGTCAAGCATGGGCATCTAGTCATGCAAGAGATCCATACAGCTTACTTTGGGATCATGGAGTAGAAGAATTTTAATATCTGTCTGGAGTACTGGGCAAGGGTAAAAAGTGAACATATGATCTTGCTTGCCCTTTTAGTTACAGCACCTTTCTCATGGCTGACCTAGTCTCCGTGAATGAACAAATGAGCAATTTAGCAAAATGATATATATTCGTGACCATTTCAATTTAGAATTTCTTCAAGGTCAGAGAAACAACCCTAGTTTGTGCACACATTTTTCTTGTTACAATGTCTGCACGTACATAATTTTAGGGAATTCAAAATGGGCCATGGCAATGAAAACACTGGTAACCGAGAGACAGAATATTCTGCAATTTTTTTCCTGTCTCCAGTTGCTCTTTGGATAATAATGGTGTCTCCATATGTCCAAACACACTCTTCGACAACTTGAAAGGACACTATGAAGTAAGTGTGGCTTGTTATTGATGGAAATCAGACCTCGAGTTATTTGAGCCCTGGATGACATAAGAGCAATTATCCACATCTTTGTTCTAGAGTGTAAAATAAATACACCAAGGGCTATTTACATTATGCAGGGGCAGATCAATCAGCATTCACGAGTCCCCAGCAATAGAGGGGGAATAAAATCATCTGTTACTGATCTTTCAAACATGTTTCCATGTCCACAAAAATTTCAGTATGCATTTGGACTAGAGAAAAATATTAGTTTATAGATATGGCTGATCATCACCAGTCAACTGAATGTCCCTCATGAAACAGTAGGTATAACAGACTCATTGTATAATAATGCACACGGATGACAGTAGTGGATTTATGAAAAAGATTATTGGTGGATGAAAACATGTCCTCATCATAGATGTCTAATTAGATGCATTGGATCTTTTGTAACCAACAACAAAGGTATGAGGACAATCATTGTATGATGATTTTAGTTTGGATAGTTATTATTTTTACTCACTACTATTAGAACAAAATGCTGGTAACTATTGGTCATTCATTTGTTCACCCAGAGATTAAAAAAGCAAATAAGATATTGTAGTCGCTCATCAGATAGAAACACCAAATTTACATGTGGGTGCAGGTAGTTCCTGGCATGCTTTGGAATCCAGGAATGGCTGCGGCTCCCTCTGTATGGTATCCAAACTGGATTCACAGCTTGATGATTAGTGAAGGATAAAATACAGATTGGGGGGCACTGCCACTCAATCAATGATTTACTAATAAAACCAGGATAAAATACAAGAATAAAACAGTGCACTGTGATGCGTTTTGAAGGTGGTCCCCCTCCTTTCTTGAGGAAGAAGGTCCCACTCCTTCCTTGAGGAAGAAGGTTCCCCTCCTTCCTTGAGGAAGAAGGTCCCCCTCCTTTCTTGATAAAGAAGGTCCCCCTCCGTCCTTGAGGAAAAAGGCTCCCCATTCTTCTTGAGAAAGAGGGTCCCCATTCTTCCTTGAGGAAGAAGGTCCCCCTTCTTTATTGAGGAAGAAGGTTGCCCATTCTTTCTTGAGGATGATTGTCCTTCTTATTCCTTGAGGAATAACGGGGACCTCCTTCAAAGCGTGTCACAGTGTCACCATTTTATTCTTTATAGTTTATTTATTCTATTTTATCCTTTATTTTATTAATAAATAATTGATCGAATGGCAGCTCCCCACAATCTGTTTTTTATCATCTCTTGCTCGGTTATGGCAGTAACTATGTAGATGAACTGACTCGTCCAGTGTTAAACTAATAAAGCTAACTTTACTCATCACATGGAAGGTGCCAAAGGTTGGGGACCTGTGTTTTACTGCAAAGCATTGCCGATATTCCTCCATAAAGTGGTGTGTAGTGCCTGTGCCACTGTATGCTCTACACTATACACCAGAACGGTAATTGTGGGGAACTGGGGATGTTTTTGATAACTGACTTTTATGATGTGTTGTATGATTTTATATTTTTGATGTATTCATTTGACAGAAAAATTTGGTCTAGTTTTCATGGAGTAGTGACTACCCATATGTGGCCATCTATTCAACACAATCATGGAACCTATGAGGGGAGCACTGAGCCATATTGTACATATTGTATAAAATATATCATATTAAGCTTATGGGAATTTATGCCCAGTAATATATATATATATATCAATGTTATTAATGGCTTCTTTATGAAAGACCATGTGTGTTTTCTTCTAGTGGTACTTTAATATGATGTGGAACAGAAGTTGAATAAGCTCCAGACATCAACTAGTGTGCGAGTATGTAAGCCTATGCTGATAAACAAGCCAATTGATGAATTCTATGAGGCTATAATTGTTTATGGTAGATGTCAAAGTGATATAATATGCACGGGGTATAGCCATAGTTGCACTCTTGTATTTCATTTTATATATGTGTATCACAGTAAAAAAGGAGTAGACTGCAGTAAATGCGCACAGGATATTGGCCAATATAATCATTTACATACATCTATCATTTACTATATACACGTACATGTCAAACATGGTGCAGTCTAAACAGTTTTGAATCTATCATTTAATGATATTCACACACCATCCCTCATGCAATTGTTCACGCTCAAATTAAACATCTGCTCATGGAATTCTAATTCATTATAATTAATCTACTACTGTATAGCCCAGTACGGTAGCATGTAGCACATACTGCCAGTGCAGATTTATTGTGTAGGTTTCACATTTTATGTTTAGTGCCACATTTGCCACTGCTATTAGCTGTGAAAATTCCAGCCATCTATATGAACTGGATAGTATGTGTAGCAGCCATAAAGTGATTTTGTTTTTTGTTCACTTGTTAAGCTCAGGTACATCTCAGGCATCAAGAAGTTCCTGTGATGAATCCTAGGAAATACTAGAAAGATCCACATTCAAAGTAATGGCCAGAATAAGGGTTCAAAAGAGAAAGGTTTCCATATAGGGCTGTGATCGCTCTATTGTCCAAGATGGGCTTTGATAGTTGGCACATTAGGGGTAACCTTTTTTGACAGAATCTTGGTAAAGAGGGTTTAATATCCAAAGGGTTTCTATTTCTGGAGTTGACTGGTTTTTGAGATCCCTTGACTATGATTGCACTAGTATATTTTTAAAAGATAGATTTAAAGGTTAAAATGTAATACTCGTTTGATAAGAAAACGGATGAGCGTAAGGACACATCTGACTAATGTGAAAAGTGGTAGCCCAACAGTCCTTCAATGATAGATGCTGAAGGAAAGAAAGGTTGGAAATGTTGAATCCCTACTGAAATAGACATGCACCCTGGACTATCTTTAGTGTTTATGGCCAGCTTAAGAGTTGCAAATGGATGAGTAAAAACAATAGATTTATTGGCAATTATGAGAGTTCTCTAGCTAAACATTTAATTTGCATTATACAGGTACATAAGCACCTTTACTCAGTACTTTTAGAAAATGTAGGTGGTACCCGGTGATACCTGGAGGACGAACATGTTCAGGCTAAGCATTGCTGAATGTGGGGCCACATGTCCCTCATGGGGGTGGAGTAGCAGCGGGTGGCCAGCGCTTGACCCAAAAACCCGGTTTTGGATAGACAATAGCTATGGTTGCAGTCCAAAAACATTTCTGGATTAGTTTTGATTTCAGCTAGTTCTACAGTATGGTGATACACATTCCATTATGCTGACATCATATCTTGGGGCATGGAAAGGGGGAAACCAGTTACAGACATGATGTCTGCCTAGCAATGGATCTGGTTGAGGTGCAGCGATTTGGCCCAGGCTTCCCTAAGTTATGGTAATGCAGATATGTAACAAATAAAAGAAGTGGTATCCATCGACTCATCATCTTAGTTGTAGAATAGTGTTTGTTGTCTGCATATATCAGAATGAGGGTGCATTACAGTACTGCCAGTAGATATTTAGTAGGATTATGGAATTTAATACACTGTCCATCTTGATAGACTAAGCAGATCATATTATTGATATTGTTTATTGTCAGTAGTAGGCATTTGAATGGCAGAATCAAGTAAACTCTGGGAACTTTGAGATGTGATTGGTGGAGGAGCCACTCAGAAACATGTAAGTGATACCACCCCATGTCCTGTTTTCTATTCTGATTTGTTTTGCTTGGCCCAGCAGTCCTTGTGTATACACAGATGGCGAGCTTGTTTTGTCTCCTAAAACAAGTCCAGGCTCAAAGACATTCTTCAGGGTTTAGAAAATTACTGAAGAAAAAAATGAACCCTCACTACCAGCGACCACTGACATCACATTTAGCAATAAATTCAAACCATATGTGTAAAGGTGCAGAGTAACAGGACGATGTCAGGTAATAATGTTGAAGCCTATGTTTATCACAACTTTGTGTGCGTTAATGAGTTGTGTGTCCTATTTAATCCATCAAACTCTCAGAACTCAAGCTAAATGAAACAAAGCCTACTCTACTCCTTCTCATAGCTAAATGTGTACATGTGTGCAACAGTGTTCCCCCTTTCCGTGCCCCAAGATATGATGTCAGCATAATGGAATGTGTATCACCATACTGTAGAACTAGCTGAAATCAAAACTAACCCAGAAATGTTTTCCGCCTGCAGCCATAGCTATTGTCTAGGTCCCGATACGTGTTTGGCAGTATAATGTCTCAACTCATTTTTTTATTATTTTTTTTTAAAATAAAATCAGCTACTTTTCACCATGGAAGACTTAAAGGAAAGACTTGTGAATTTTAACAGTGTGAGGTAAATACCTCCTGTCAAGCTTAGCATATCCTTTGGTTTCTGCAGGTCAATATGCTTTGACTAATATAACAAACAGCAGCAGGGTTTTGCCACATGCTTGAGAAAATTTCTTAGTGAGATGGGAAAGACACACTTCAGACCACTGACTAATCAATTTCCTGAGAGCCGGAATTAGAGTCAGAAGGTCAGCTGGTGGTGTCCACATGCCTTCCTATGGGGGTTTCTCATAAACAGGCATCTCTCTCAACCGGCCTGATGACAAAACCACATTTCAGCTTCTTCTCTGCGTAGGGGTTGTGGTCGTGGAAGGAGGGGGTCAGAAATTTTAACAGCAGTGTTCATGAAAACACTAAAACACGCATTGTTTAATCTACATACATATGTACTGCAAGCTTTTCTTGGCTGTTTATCAAACAGTCCTTTTGTTTTAATGAATTGCTGTATCTTGACATCTGCTCGTATTCCCCCCTCCCCCCCCACTGCTGATTTCCCTTTTCGAAAGCGAATAAATTTGACTGTAAACCCTTTCACTATCAAATGAAGGCATCAGTACACTGAAATATGTAAAAGAAATAAAATCAATACACAATAGTCAGTATTACACAACATGGAGATGGCATCAGTACAGGTATGGACACATGGAAAAATTGGCAACAAATGGATTTGCTTTGGCTTTCACCCTATGCATTTGCGGTAGAGATCTGCAGCATAAATCGTCAATTACCACTATAGATTTTTTCTGCAGAGTGTGGTTGAGATTTTGTAAAATCCAACCCTCTTTTCTTTTTTTAATATGCTGTGGATATTCTGCCAGCAATTCCGTGGTGGACAATTCCACAGCGCATCCGCCTCATGTGAGCATACTATAAGGATAGGTTCCCAGGAGGTAGCATTACTTTCTGCAACAAAATCCGTAACATCATCTACTCATACAATTTTCAATTTTTGCAGCAAATTTTGGCAAAAATTGATTGACATGGGAAATGAAAAATTAAATCCACAACAATTCTTTAAAAAATATATTATACCTAAAAATGTGTTTTAAACAATAGGTAATTTTCTGAGAACACATTCCCTTTAATGTTATCATCTGTTAGCCCCCCCAACACATAGAAATGTATAAAAAGCTGTGACTTTAGTGCAAAAAAAAAAAACAAGTGACAAAACAAACAACACTCACTTTATTTTCATATGACTATAACATTGAGTTTACACAGTGTGATTGGGACATGATTGGAGTAGCATTTCTTTTTGTGCTTTGTTGCTTGTTGCTCGGTTCATAGTTCTCACTATGCATTTTGTCGTCTTTGTATGTTTATTTTAACTAACTACGGCTGGTGTCACACAAGTATTTTTTCACTGGCTCTTTTGAGGAGTTTTACAGCTTTTGCTGCGCTTTTTTGGCTGGCATATTTTACAGCTTTGCTTTAGGCAAAAACGCCAACTCCAGATGTTGCATGGCCGTCTATGGGAAATATTAAACATAAAACAAACAGGCATTTTTTTGTTGTGGTGCTTTTCACTCTTACGTTTTTGTCTTTGGGTAAATGGCTTTTTCTGATATCACAGCATGCTCTGGGTATGGTATTTTTTCTTCCACAGACAGCTTCAAAAAAGCAGATGTAATGTGTGTTGGTGTTTTTTAAATGGTGGTTATGTTCCAATGTAGTTTTCTCATACTGTTCTACAGAGTATGTGACATTGGGGAGTGTGTGTGTGTGTGTTTCCTAAAAAGAAAAATGCAAGGCATACAAAAAACACCACTAACGAACACCGGGTGGTAAACCCCTATGTAGGTAAAAAGCCTCAAAAACATGTAAAAATATATAAAACTATATAATATGATAATAATAATATATGGCCAAAGTGAAAACTGCTTATGGTAGTACCCTAACCATGGCTCATTCTAAACATAATTTAATGTTTTTTGAATCATTTCTTGAAAATCTTCTTGGTTTTGCCTCATTTTCTTATGTTGTCAGTTCAGTAGATTTCCATTCACATTAATGAAATTCAGTTTAAATCATGTTTTTGTCATTATTTTTTAATGTTTTCCTAAAAAGACTTGGAGATTTTATTGCATTAATAATGCATTTTTTGTTAATTAACATTAACAACGAAAACCTGCCCCCCCCCAAAAAAAAAAAAAATCAGCAAAATTTTTTTTTGATGCGATTATCTTTAAAAGGGTTATCCTGGAAAAGATAATGATGACTTATCCTAAGGATAGGTCATCATTATCACCTTAGTAGAGGTCCAAGTCCCTACACACCACCCATCAGCTGTTTCAGGGAGCTGCTACATTCACTGTAGCTCTGGTGTGTGGTGAAGGCTTTGGCAGCTTTCCAAGGACAGCGCTGTATATTGTATAGTGGCAGTGCTTGGTATTGCATTGATTTGAATGTGGCTGAGCTGCAACTAGGCCAGATAACCACTGTACAGTGATGTCGCTGGTCTACAAAGAGGCTGCGGCACTCAAGGCCTCTTCTATCAGCTGATCGGCTGGGGTCCCAGGTGTCGCACCCCCCCAGATCTGATTACCTATCGTAAAGGATAAAGGCCCTTTTAGACGAGCCGATGTGTCTCCCTGCCCGAGCGCCGATCAGCGATATCGGCGCTCGGGCAGGGAGCCTTTACACTGCCCGATGAATCGAGCGCCGGGCCGCACGAGTGATCGCTGTATAACTCGTGCGGCCGGGAAGCTCCATACTGTCATACCATGCCATACTGTTTACACAGGCCGATGTGCGCCCGACAGATTGGATCTTTTGTAGAAACCAAAAGATCCAATCAGCCGACGAACGAGCGTTTTGCTCGTTCGTCGGCTGATTAGGGCCACTTTTACACGGGCCGATAATCGGCCCAGTGTAAAAGGACCTTAAGTCTTAAATATCTTTTCCTGGATAACCACTTTAACTTTGTACATACTGTACAACTGGTACAGGAGGATGAAGCAGTTTAGGAATGATAAACCTAACAATGAATGTTTGGGGTGGGCTGCACGTTCTTGATTTGGTGAATTTCTGCTATGTGTGAATGGAATTTGAAAACATCCCATTAATTTGCATTGGGTGTGGAATGACAGTGGATTTGGTAAATGAGGATATAGGTGTCTAAATCATCATAAAATACTGTATAAGTTACTATGTAACTTAGTTTAAAAGTAAGCACTTTTGTATTGTCATATTCTACTGTATATTTAGTGCTCCTTTAAAATCGAAATTTTGAAACACAAGAAAAAATGCAGAACATAAAACTCATACCAAACTAATCAAAATTCACAACCCCCCCCTCCCCCACAAAAAAATAGACAAGTACATGTTCATTAATGCAAGTACAGTATATTTTATAAATGCATTTTTAATGCAGTGGTTAATGCAAACGTGACCTTGGCCTAAGACTTCAAATTATTTTTATGTTTAAAATATACAGTATATTCAGCAAAGTACAGTACCTAAACTGAATCTGAACTGTTTCTTGAGGATCTCAGTCTGAGGTTAAATATTTGTGGACAGCAAAGTTATTGCAAGAGTCCAACGAGCAACATTATCAAATTAAAAACAGGGTCAAATAGAGGACACAAAGTTATAAAAAGTGCATTAGGATAAATGAGCAAATATCAGTCGAGTGTTTTGGCAATCATTTTGCAATATTAGAGGAATTACTAAGAGCAGTGGTTGCAATATCTAGAAATGGGCCTGAGTTATTAAAGGTAAAGTTAAATTTGCTTATTTAAGTGCAACATAAAATAAGTAATAAATCCAAAAAACTACCCACTGTGTGAAAATAAAATTATCAGTCAGTCTACTGACAATTTAAATTTCACACTGTTGGTAATTTTTGGGATATATATTTTACTGTAATTAATAAAAGCTAAGTTTTAAAGCATCTATTATAGAGGTCCCTAGTGGGATTTATTTGGCCTTATGACCCTTTTTTTTCTTGCCATGAACTTTATTATCCCCAGGTCCTAACTTGGGGATTAATAAGCTTTCATAAAATAAGTAAACCACAAACACTACTACTGCCATACTATTGCTATTATGTTTTTGGTGGCTTATCCTTTGAAAGCTTTTTTCTTTTTTCATGCTTTTAGGCAAGAGGTACGTTCCCATATAAGCAACCCCTTCCTATACTGAAGGTATGACATTTTTGAAAAGCCACATTAGCTAGATATACAATATATATGTTTGTGTGCTGATATACTGGTATAGAGGAAATTATATATATACCTCTTTCACATTGAGGTCCAGTAAATCCGTAAACACAGGCACATCTGTTTGGCCCAATACAACGTCCTCCATTCTGACAACCGTTTTCACATACAGCTTTAAGGGAAAAATGTAAAACAATTTATTATTAATTTGTACAATGACATTTGTGACAAACAAAACATTCACTAGATGCTGTTAAGAAAAGCTGCATTCCTCTCAGAAGAAAAAGTGGAAGTTTTAGCATCCAAACTTCTTTGTCATTTGAACTTCAAAAGAAGACACTTGCAGAGGTGTTTGTAAGATTGTACAGTTGCAGTGTTGTACTGTTGAGTGTTGAGGTGTATTTTAAGAAATTCTTTAGAATATTTGTTTGAAACTTTATGTTATTGTCACATCTATTGGCATTCCTAGTATTCTAGATGTTGCTTTTAAATGACTTAACCTTTGTCAGGAGGACATCTACCCTTTTTACAATGTGAAGCAAACGGTGAATAATTAGTAGTGATAGTGGATGCATGACACTTTTTAATAAGAAAAAAAGTATCCCTCATTGTATTACCTTGTTGGTTATGGTCGAAACTGCAGTCTACTACTTAGTTATGGCCAGCTGCTGGTAATTGTGTATATATGTGTGCTGGCTCTGTATCTCCATGCTTTGTACCTTTGGACCTTCTCATTAAAGGGGTATTCCGGTGAAGTAACTTAATTTTTGAAAAACTGCATTAAGGCTGCAAGCTGTGACTCAACCAGAACCCATACCTATACATATAACCAGAGCTTCATTTTACCTTTCAATCCATTTGTCTAGCTCAAGTGTGAGCCTGCAACACACAGAGTATCATGGCTCCTGATCTTCCCTCACAAAACTACAACCCCCACAATCCCTAGCTTTCCTGCTGTGAGTTGATGTTTACCGATTGGCTGCCTGATATCACAGTGCAGTCACGCCCCCCTTCTCATAATCAGCAGCACACTAACATTTAGCTAGAGAACTGATAGCAACACATTGAGCATGCTCGACCTAACAAAGGCTCAGAACTAAAGGGCGATGCCATGGTAACTAATGAGGAAACACCGTGGGTAGCAGAGGAAGAAAAGTCCTATTATAACTACTGAACGGTAAATATGTGAAATTTACATTATTTTAGATAATGATTGATGATGAATTAGTCTCAAACATAAGTTATATTTATTTTAACCGGAATACCCCTTTAACTCTCTGTGTACCTACTATTGCTTATTTTGTGGATTAACCCCTCGTCTGATGAAGGGGTCTCTTCTGATTCTCCCTAGCATTCTGACTGTGGCTAGTTTTGGATTAACCCCTTGTCTGCTGTTTGGGCCTATCCATCTCTTTTGGTTCTGACCCTCTTAGTCTATTACTCTTTTCACCCTGGTCATTCTGGTAGTTCAGCTTCCAGCAAGCTTGCATCAAGTTTCAGCTACCATACTCCACAGACATAACCTGGGTTCCTAGCAGTCAAGTCCGTCCGCCTTTCAGAGGGCTCTGGTGAAGAACCTAGGGGGAGCCTTAGCTTCTCAACAGCAGGAATGGTTAAGGTAAACTGGTAGCTTTTTCTGAATTTGTTGGCTGTGGTTCCGGATGGTGACCATAGTATTTCTTACATTCAGCTGCCTTAGACTACACCAAAAGAGGTCATAATGGTTTCACATGTATATAATATGCTCTAATACAGTATACATTTCTTAATTATTATCTCTAACGAGGAGGTAAATCCTAATTTAGATTATTCATACTAAAAATATAACTGTAAGACTTATTAAGTGAAATGGCCTTCCAGATAACCCAGTTTACCACCGTCACTGAAGAAAAACTCTCCACCTTAATCTCCAAATCACACCTCACCCCCTGTGCCCTTGAAGCAATCCCATCCCACCTCATCTCTACTCTCATCATATACTTATCCCTGCCCTAACCCACCTCCTCAACCTATCACTAACCACTGGTGTCTTACTTTCCTCTTTTAAACATGCAACCATCATGCCCATACTCAAGAAACCTTCCCTGGACCCATCTTCTTTATCTGGCATTTGCCACAGCTCACTACTCCCATTTGCATCAAAACTCCTAGAACAACAGGTCAATCTTGAACTGTCTTCGCACCTTTCATCCAACTCACTTTTTGATCTACTACAATCTGGCTTCAGACCCAATCACTCCACTAAAACAGCCCTAACCAAAGTCACCAAAGATATGCTAGCTGACAAAACCAAACATCATTACTCGGTGCTCCTCCTTCTTGACCTGTCCTCTGCCTTTGACACTGTCAACCACTCTCTCTTGTTACAAACCCTTGGCATCAAAGACCTGGACCTCTCCTTGATCTCCTCTTACCTCACCAACAGAACCTTCAGCATTGCCCATTCATACACCAACTCCTTATCAGGCCTCCTCTCTGTTGGTGTCCCAATTTATACATTTGGTCTGGGACAGCTCAAAGAGTCCAATGGCTTCCAATACCACCTCTATGCTGATGACCCTCAAATCTACCTCTCTGGCCCAGATGTCACTTCTCTGCTGTCCAGAATCCCAGCATGTCTATCAGCCATATCTTCATTCTCTAAGGCCATCCACAATCTGTTCTCTCATTATATCTCTGACCTGCTTTCCAGATACATCTCCACACATAATATACAATCCTCATAGGACCTTCTTCTTTATTCTCCTTTCATCTCTCCTTCATACAATTGTCACCAAGATTTCTCACGTGCCTCTCCCCTACTCTGGAACTCACTACCCTGGCACATCAGACTCTCCCCTAACATCCATACCTTCAAAAGTAACCTTAAAACCCACCTCTTCAGGAAATCCTACCACCTGCAATGAGCATATTGCAACCACACAGCCAGATGAGAAGCTTCTACCCCCACCTACTGTGTCTTTTCCCTTCCCCTTGTAGATTGTAAGCTCTCGTGGACAGGGTCCTCTCCCCTTCTGCACCAGTCTGTTATTAGTTTCATGTTTATCGTATTTGCATTTTTTATATTATATATGTGTAAACCACTCTTTCTGTACACCACCATAGAGTTAATGGTACTTTCAAATAAATAATAATAATAAAAAAAGATGAAGGTTTTTTGTTTCTAACAATTTACACCTATTATCATTGTGCAACTTTTATTTATTAAATTACACAATAATCTTAAATATTTGAAACTTGCAAAACATGAGAAGTGCTGTAGGAAATTATTACGATAAGTGGACATATGTAGGAAATATTTAAGGGTAGATTACAAAACTAGAACAGAGTGTTGTTATATGGTAATAAAGTATAATATAAAGTTGATAAATCAAATCCACAAAGCAACTAAAATTGAATTATTGTACTCATGAAACAGTTTCCACTGACTGTACACAGTCAAGTGCTCTATGAAAAAATAATTGTAACTGCATACTGTATGTACAAGACCTAACTTATCACTTGTCAAACAACACTAGAAATTGTACTGTTCTGTCTAAATGTGGGAAATCAAATATTTTGAGTTTCTGGCCATGGGAAATTGGTATGGAAATGTTCCCAGCCCTTCCCGTCTTTGGTCATGAGAATTTGCAGTCTTTCCTATTATTTTGTGGTACTTTTTAACAAATGGTTTCCTTTCTATAAGGATTCCAGGCTTGACAACACCCCAGATAAATGCCAAGATGAACCTAGAAAAGTGCTGTGAAAAAGGCAGACTTGGATAGCATGATCACATGAGGATGCAGACTAATTGGATGTCTGAAACTGGCTGTCATCCAAAGCCACTAGGACTAGATTCAGTCCCCCACAGACTCATATGTCTAGCCAAAGGCAGGCTGTAAAAAATATTTAAGTATAAAAGCTGATTTAATTATGCGACGCAAAAATGTCATTCATTTAAGCTCTAGTGCTATGGAAATATGAGCTATACATAATAAGTTCTGTGGAATGTGCAGTGATACAGGGGAGCTTGGGACAGGTGCACAATGTAGAAAACTTACTGAAACATTTCCTACTAGATATAGGTCTAATTGCCAGGTGCTAACATTACCACTATTGGATAAGTCTACATGGAATGAAAAAAAAATATGTTGTAGATTTTGACATGGATTTTCAGAAGATTTCACCCTATGCATTGCAAAAGGTGAAATCCAAAATTCAATCAAAAACTGAACATGCTGTGGATTTAAAAGCTGCAGCACATGTCAATTTACACTTAAACATCTATCTACTTTGGTGAAACTGTATTTCACTTCATATTTTCTGCATGCAAATCCAATGGAAAATCCACATCATTCCCACAAGTGATCCTTCCCTTATGATATTTCATTAAATGGACACATTTAAGAGAACCTGTCACATTAAACATGCAGTGCATTGTGGAATCTGTAGGAACCATGTTCTAGAGCAAGAAGTGCTTGCTATATAGTAGAAATGAGCAAATAAAAAAATTACTCTGATTTATGTTCAGTTTGGCCAAATCAGTCAACAGATTCGATTTTTGGTCCAAATCGATTCTACCCAAATTGAATGTGCTCCAACTGCCCTGAAGATTTGTGTATGATACTCTGAGGTCTTCTAGAACTGATATTTTTTCTCAAATTCTAAAAAAGTTTAAATTAATTTTTCTTTCTCTCCACCACTTTTTCCTTAAAATTCATACAAATCAAATCACCAAAAATTCAAATATGGATTCAACTTCCATTTTTACAAAATTGATTCTCTCATCTCTACATACAAGCGCTATGAAAGTGTCATGATGTAGTTGAAATCCATGGCCATAATTTTGATGAATGACAAGGGCAAAAAAACTAGCACAAGATATTAGTACATAAGGCTGCCGTAGTCAATTTGGAAGAAATGACAGCAATTTTTATCTGAATGTACTTATATAATAGACAGTACAATATTAAAAACAAGGCTTAAGTTAATCTGAGTATACATACGTTGTCCACAGTGGGTCCCGGTGTATCCTTTCTGACAGGAACAGGAGTCCTCATTGCAGGATCCACCGTTCATGCAGCGCACATTGCAATTCATAACTATGGGTTAAAAAAAAAGAAGTTAGATCCTGGAATTAATGAAATACTATAGATTAGGAGTAGATAGGCACCGTGAAATGATTGTGTCTTTTACGTGATTGCCATTTACACATAAACAAGTGGAAAA
This sequence comes from Rhinella marina, assembly GCA_900303285.1. NCBI lineage: Eukaryota > Metazoa > Chordata > Amphibia > Anura > Bufonidae > Rhinella > Rhinella marina. The sequence goes on from ONZH01028933.1 coordinate 167,280, forward strand.
TGTATCTTCTAATCATACATAGTTAAAACATTCTTCACACAAAATTCACTTAACTATATATAAACGGTTTGCTGTCACCAACAGTATCAGTAGAGAAAGGACAGTAAATATAGTGTTCAATCAATCAATTGGCAGGTGTAACCAGACCTTTCTGCAGGGCAGTGGTGCCTACCTAGCTCTCATATGCTAGTAATTCAGTTGAATCTCACACCTAAAGGGGGAAACCAGATACCAGTCCCAAACTTATCCATAGTCCTATTAATGTGTCCCTATGAGTTTGACTGGACTGCAAAATCAGCAGCAAATTTCAAGTGGTAATCTACTGACCATGACAAGATGGTCAGTGGGCCAACTGTGAGGATGTCCATGAGGGATCAATGTGCCCACCTTTTTCTTACTGTGTCATACTTATTCTGCAGACACTGCTAGGCTGAAAATTAATTTCCAGAACATCTCCTACCAATGGTCTGTGAAAACCACTGACAGAACATATCATCCATGTTGTGTCAGTGATTTTCATGGACCCATAGACTTCAAAGGGCATGTTTGGTATGCATCATGGACAAAAGTAGTGCAATTCTCCATGGTTTCTTCACTGACCCACGGTCAGTGTAAAATCACTGTGTGAATAAGTACATTAAAATGAACGGGTACATGTCTATATACTCCATAGACAACACACATCCGTGATTCACTGACAAGTGAAAGAAGCCTTAGTAGTCACAGTTTCCACCTAGGTGGAATCTCACCTATTCTATTATAGGCTAACGGGGTCAGATAGCCAACGCTAGTGAAGCCATGATGAATTTTCCAGTGCTTCATGGTTGAGTTGAGAGTAAACCAAACAGGATGGTGCATTGCAAGGATAGCTGGTTCATTTCAAGAGGCTCTGTGCATTTTTTAATTTCCTCTGTTTAATGTTTAAAATTATGTATTATTTATTGTTATTCTTGTTCATATCATACTGAACTAACTTATATGCAATGTGTGTCAGCCCGCTAGATGTAAGTTCCTGCTCTTAGATGGACATGTTAACCTTCTGGATCCACAGACAGGCGGCGCACAGGGAGTATACATAGCTGAATTCCATTAGTGAGTCAGTTACCTAAGAAGCAATACAATGAATCCCTGATTCCAGCAATTCTCTGGAGTTGTACAGAGCTGGAAAGATTTTTTGCGGCCTCAAGCAAAGTATATAGTTAAGAGATCTACTCCTGGGTGCACATAAAGCTTTTCACTGGATATCTTGGCCATTCCAAGAACTTCACCTCAAAGAGTTTAGGGAATTCAAGATGTCATGCCATTAAGAGGAGCAGTCAGAATCACCATAAGATTACCTAGGTGCACGGAAACTACACATATACGGATGCCTCTTCACAGAGAATAAACTGTAAATTCAATGGTTTATTGTTCTGTTAGACAAATTTCTCACTTCAGTTTTGCAATGTATCTTTAACAGTCACTAGTTCCTTTCTTCTGTACTTTGTATTTCCATTTCCTAGATCCTTACTACGATGAGCCTCCTGTATGAATATTAGCAGACCTCCAAAGTGTCCCTCTTTAGGAGGGACAGTCCCTATTTTTCACCCAAGTCCCTTTGTCCCTCTTTCCTCCTTAAATGTCCCTCTTTTTGATCTGAGGGTTAGATTTGCATTATTACATTTACAATATTAATCCAGGAATTGATTGTGTGGTTCATATCTGTATATTAGACCCTACCTTGTATATTATTTCATTATTTGATGCAATTTGGATTTTAGAAATTTCTCTATTCAGGTAACTATTGCACTATTGTGCGCTAAGAAAACTATTAAAGTGTATAAATATGCAGGAAACAGGACTTTCACACAAAGAACCATAAGTGTCCCTCTTTGAATGTCCAAACAGTTGGGAGGTATGCATTAGGGCACACAAGAATTGGAAGTGGTACCCATAGCAGCCAATCTGATCACAGCTTTTATTCTCTGACTTGCTTTAAAAAAATGACAGCTGAACTTGGTTTCTATGGGCAAAGCCTCCAGTTTCAGACACATGTTGATTAAAAAGCAGAAAAATCATGTTTTCAAATTTTTGTTACGACAATGATTGTTCAATAAGCCAGTACATACACCTCAGAATAAGGCCTTATTAACATGACTGCACTGTGTTTTGTGGTCTGCAAATTGTGGATTCGCAAAACATGGATGCTGCCTGTGTGCGTTCCGCAATTTGCGGAACGGGCGGCCCATTATAGAAGTGCCTATTGCACAAAACGGACAAGAATAGGACATATTCTATCTTTTTTGTGGGACCACAGAATGGAGCAACAGATGTGGACAGCACATGATGTATCTGTATCTTTTGCGGCCCCTTTGAAATGAATGAGTCTGCACCCATTCCGCAAAATTGCGTAACGGATGCGGACCCATTCATATGGTCATGTGAATGAGCCCTAAGGCCATGTTCACAAGATGCGAATACACATCGACATGTATTTGCTGACCCCCGGATTTCTTCCTTGAATTTATAGCTATATCTACTGTGTATTTGTATACAATATAAAGCCTCATTTGGCTAACGCACTTCAGTTTCTTTGTGGAAACTGCATCAAGAAGTGATCTCAAATCACCACTGAAAAAATCCACGGTTGTATGAACTGTAATGGGAATTTCCATTGCACATAATGGGGTGCAAATTTGAAGCAGATTTCACAAGGATTTTGGTGTGAAACATGCACTGAAATCAGAGTGAAATTACTGCCATGTGAATACACCCTAATGCTGGTGAATCCTGCTGATTTCAGTGGCAATTAAATGTTTGGATATGGAGCCTGCTCAACTGTCACATCTGTCATGCTGTGAATGCTTGCTTTGTCATACATAATTACAATTATTTTTGAAAAGGAAAAGAGGCAACCAGATGAAAAAAAACTATTACATGAATCAGCCAGAAATCTACATTTGAGGTAGAATGAGACCCAGCACCATTCATTTCCAAAATATCATATTTTGACCATCAGATTAATATAGATGAGGACAAAACGTGAAAAAGTAGAGCATTTCAGATCTAGGAACTCCCAGGGTCAATTGTCAGTGGAAAAAGCACAGAAGGTTTGCAAGGATGAAAAAAGATCCCTAGGGTTTCGGAACAGGTTGTTGGTTCAGCTGCAGCTCAATACTTTCTCTAGGACTAAAATAATCTCTTTCTTTTTATATGTTCCAAAAAATACATATATATTAAAAAAAGTTGGATGGTGTAGGTGGAAATATTCTGAGCCAAACTTTTCTTGAATCATTGTGAATAAATCCAGCCATCACAGTACATTAACCCATCTCATGCCAACGGCTGATAGAATGCAAGTGTAGTAAGAGATGTAACTAGGTAAATAAGACAAGGTTGTAAGAAGACCATTAACAGATGTGAAGTGATGAAGTGGTTATGATTTTTCATCAGGAGCTTTCTAAACTGTTCAATCACATCAATGAATACTGTATATGGACTATTACTCACGAAATACTGGGTTCCATAATAGGGCTAAAGGGTTAAATAATACATTTCATCTATAGTTCATAACACAAAAAATGTATCAGATCATTTTCTACAGGTTAATTTAATCAACTACGTAATATGATTTTTATGAAATCCTACTGATTAATCTGGGTATATTGTTGATGTCCAAATCTACATTAGATAACTAACAAGACAAGGGATAAATAACTGATTAGTGTGGGTCTGACCACTGGTCCCGAGAATGGGGGTTTCTTTCCTCTGTCTTGGTAGGGCGGCAGGCCAAACATACGCCCTACTTTTCCATTCACAGCTGACAATAGGCGATTGCTGTAGTTGCAACTACATGCAACTACATGCAGATGGCCAATATATGTAGTCTTTTGCACTTGCACTTTTTATCACTAGTCACGTGTGTCACTTTCACTTACACAGTCACGAGTGTTTTGGGTTTTCACTTAGCTTAGGTTTTGTATACATATATTTTATTTATTCATGCATTTTTTATGTATTTATTACCACTGATATTGTATTAATACTTACTTTAGCACTGTTTCTGCATTATTTTGTATACCTTAATTTTTAAGATGGAAACTGGGACTTTGTCCTGGTTCCATGACACACATTATGCACTTTATGGGTCAGAGCGACCTGAGTCACGTGATCGAGATTTCAGGCGCACTGTACTTTTGATATTATTACTATTATATATATGTCACATGATTATATTAGTTAGCTTCTCCATATATATATATCTATATATATATATATATATATATATATATATATATATCTATATCTCCATACCATGCAGCAACCCTATCAGGCACCTTATTAATTCCAAAGGTGCTCTGGACCCTTGAGACGCATTTGCATTCCATTGGGAACACACTCCGAGTCATGTGACCAGGTTTCACGGCTCTCGCAAGACTACGAGCGTGTCACATTATATTAATGGACGCGCGTTTTTGATGCTTGGAGGTATAATATCAACATCATTTCTTTGTTATTTTCCTTTGATTTACTAGGGCCCTTCAGGGTGGGCACTGGACTATAAAGTATTATTGAATAATATATGTTTCTATGGATTCAATGGTGTTTGTGGAAACAGGAAATGACGCCATGCATTCCAGCTTGGAACGCACGCCGATCTTTGGCGTTTGGCTGTCCAAATTAATTGGATTGAAACATTACAGCTGGAAGTAATTTTCCAGGATATAAATAAGGCCTTAATGTTGGAGCATGGCATCCCCTGAGGAAGCCATTGTGGCGAAACGTACGTTGGGGTCAAGGTCACACTGGTCGGTATTCATTTTACGTACAGTTTGTCATGTATATTCTGCTGTTCGGTACTTGTGCAATATTATGGGCGATTTTTCCCTCTGCTCCTTTATGTATTTTCTTGAGGTAATTTGGCACTAGGCACTTTATCAATTTGGAGACATTGTGGGATTTGTTTTACTATATACAGTACAGACCAAAAGTTTGAACACACCTTCTCATTCAAAGAGTTTTCCGTATTTTCATGACTATGAAAATTGTAGATTCACCCTGAAGGCATCAAAACTATGAATTAACACATGTGGAATAATATACTTAACAAAAAAGTGTGAAACAACTGAAAATATGTCTTATATTCTAGGTTCTTCAAAGTAGCCACCTTTTGCTTTGATTACTGCTTTGCACACTCTTGGCATTCTCTTGATGAGCTTCAAGAGGTAGTCACCTGAAATGGTTCCAATTGAAGGAGTTCCCAGAGATGCTTAGCACTTGTTGGCCCTTTTGCCTTCACTCTGCGGTCCAGCTCACCCCAAACCATCTCGATTGGGTTCAGGTCTGGTGACTGTGGAGGCCAGGTTATCTGGCGTAGCACCCCATCACTCTCCTTCTTGGTCAAATAACCCTTACACAGCCTGGAGGTGTGTTTGGGGTCATTGTCCTGTTGATAAATAAATGATGGTCCAACTAAACACAAACCAGATGGAATAGCATGCCGCTGCAAGATGCTGTGGTAGCCATGCTGGTTCAGTATGCCTTCAATTTTGAATAAATCCCCAACAGTGTCACCAGAAAAGCACCCCCACACCATCACACCTCCTCCTCCATGCTTCACGGTGGGAACCAGGCATGTAGAGTCCATCCGTTCACCTCTTCTGCGTCGCACAAAGACACAGTGGTTGGAACCAAAGATCTCAAATTTGGACTCATCAGACCAAAGCACAGATTTCCACTGGTCTAATGTCCATTCCTTGTGTTCTTTAGCCCAAACAAGTCTCTTCTGCTTGTTGCCTGTCCTTAGCAGTGGTTTCCTAGCAGCTATTTTACCATGAAGGCCTGCTGCACACAGTCTCCTCTTAACAGTTGTTGTAGAGATGTGTCTGCTGCTAGAACTCTGTGTGGCATTGACCTGGTCTCTAATCTGAGCTGCTGTTAACCTGCGATTTCTGAGGCTGGTGACTCGGATGAACTTATCCTCCGCAGCAGAGGTGACTCTTGGTCTTGCTTTCCTGGGGCGGTCCTCATGTGAGCCAGTTTCTTTGTAGCGCCTGATGGTTTTTGCGACTGCACTTGGGGACACTTTCAAAGTTTTCCCAATTTTTCGGACTGACTGACCTTCATTTCTTAAAATAATGATGGCCACTCGTTTTTCTTTTCTTAGCTGATTTTTTTTTCCATAATACAAATTCTAACAGTCTATTCAGTAGGACTATCAGCTGTGTATCCACCTGACTTCTGCCCAACACAACTCATGGTCCCAACCCTATTTATAAGGCAAGAAATTCCACTTATTAAACCTGACAGGGCACACCTGTGAAGTGAAAATCATTTCAGGTGGCTACCTCTTGAAGCTCATCAAGAGAATGCCAAGAGTGTGCAAAGCAGTAATCAAAGCAAAAGGTGGCTACTTTGAAGAACCTAGAATATAAGACATATTTTCAGTTGTTTCACACTTTTTTGTTAAGTATATAATTCCACATGTGTTAATTCATAGTTTTGATGCCTTCAGTGTGAATCTACAATTTTCATAGTCATGAAAATACAGAAAACTCTCTGAATGAGAAGGTGTGTCCAAACTTTTGGTCCATACTGTATATATATGTGAATTTTGGGCATATACAGTACAGACCAAAAGTTGCTGTAGTTGGCAGGGCCGAAACGACAGGTAGACAAGGGTAGGCGCCCGCCTACGGCACCCCCTCGCTACTCATAATGGAGGCAGAATCATGGCCTCATTTGCAGCTGTTCAGCCTCATAGTAGAGCAGCACAAGAGGTTGCAGTGATGTCACCACAAGCTCCTGCGGCGGGTCTCGCATGATCACGTCATCGTACGATACCCAGCGCAGGAGCAGGGATGTCATGTGGATGGCATGTGCTAGGACTCTGCAACACAGGCCACAGAATGGATGAGGTCTGTGGCACAAACAGCGGTGGGAGAATGGGAGAGAGGTAAGTGTTTTTTTTTTTAACTAAGCAGTGGTCTACTGGGGACACGATTGAGAATTATATACTGGCACTAAGGGGGGGAGCATTAAATACTGGCACTAAGGGGAGGAGCATAAAATACTGGCACTAAGGGGGAGAGCATTAAATACTGACACTCAGGGGAAGGAAAGCATTAATTGCTAGAACTAAGGGGGGAGCATTAAATACTGGCACTAAGGGGGCGAGCATTAATTACTGACACTAAGGGTGAGGAGAACATTAATTGCTAGAACTAGAGGGGGTGCATAAAATACTGCACTAAGGGGAGGAGCATAAAATACTGGCACTAAGGGGGAGAGCATTAAATACTGGCACTAAGGGGAGGGGGCAGTAAAATACTGGCACTAAGGGGGAGGAGCACATAATTGCTAGAACTAAGGGGGAGCATTAAATACTAGCACTAAGGAGAGAGCATTATGTACTGGCACTGGGGGGGGCAGCATTATATACTGGCACTAAGGGGGATTATATACTGGTACTAGGGGGAAGGGACATTATACACTGACACTAGGGGGAGGGAGTATTATCTACTGACACTAAGGGGCAGCATTGTATACTGACACTAAGGGGGAATGGAGGAGCATGATATACTGACACTATAGGAAGACGTTATACATATACTGGCACTGGGGGGGCAGCATTATATATTGGCACTATGGGGGGGCATTATATGCTGGCACTATAGGGGGCACATATATTGGCACTACAGAGGGGGCAGAGGAGCATTTTACTGGAACTATGGGGGAAACAATATAGAGCTACAGGGGACACTGCAGGAGGGCATTATATAGGGGGCATTATGGTTATATTAATACTACTAAGGGTACTGTAGGGACATTATTATTATTGGGGCACAATATGTAGGCATTGCTACTAATGGTGGCACTCTTGGGAAGTATAATCACTATTGGGGGCACTATTACTAATGAGGGCAGCTTGGGAGAACTATTGCTATGGGGGAACTATCTGTATGGCAGTATTTCTGACAGTATAGTGCTTGTGGGCATGAGGGGAGCACATTGGGTGGAGTACTGGGGGTAGCAGTGGGATGATTTATACAGGTGGCATGTATAAATTTGAAGGCTGATCTGGAGTCTGTATGAATTTGGGGCTGATTTGCAGAATCTGTAACAGTCCCCATCTACCTTGTACCATATAGTAATGCTGGTGTCTTTTTATATAGCAGAGGGGGCAGCACACAACTGACCACAACTGGAGAAGAAAAGGGAAGTGAAGAACTGAAATCCATGGAGACGTCTCCTGTAATTTACTAGATCTGCCCCTTACTGCTTCTTTTAAATGTGTTTAATCTCTTTATTAGTAATTATTGTCACTTTAAATTGATTGGGGGGGGGGCACAAATTGCCTGCTCCACCTAGGGCACCAAATTTCCTCATCCCATAGGGAGTGAACGATGCAGCAAGACACATGCTTAACTTGCCTCTCCATCAGGACATGGCATTGGGACCCTTGTTTTCTGCATCAGTGGGGATTCTAGTGGTCAGACCCCCACTGATCAGTCAGACCGGTCGTATCTCATTTGAGATACAGAGGTAATACATTGAGGCTTTCACATCACATTGTAGTGCCCCTTCAGTGTGTACTCCAGGAATATCTTCTGATGTATATGGTGATATGCCCAAAGACTTTCAACCCAAACTGATGCTAAAAAAGTATATTCAAAAGTGTAGTTAACTCATTTTTACAATGGAAATCAGTGGCAGATATATGTAACTGCACAAGACATATTCTGCAACTGAAATGGTAAAAGTGCACTACTGTATTGAAGCAAATCTCTTTTCTAAGGCTACTTTCACACTAGCGTTAGAGTTTTCCGGTATTGAGTTCCGTCATAGGGGCTCAATCCCGGAAAAAAAACGCTTCAGTTTTGTCCCCATTCATTTTCAATGGGGACAAAACTGAACTGAACAGAACGGAATGCTTCAAAATGCATACTGTTCAGTTTAGTTGCATTCAAAGACCGGAGAGCAAACCGCAATATGTTGTATTTTGCTTTCCGTCCTGGGGATCCGGAGCAAGACGGATCCGTCCCCATTGATTTGCATTGTGGGTCAGGACAGATCCGTCCTGGCAATGTTAAAGATAATACAACCGGATCCGTTCATAACGGATGCAGATGGTTGTATTATCAGTAACGGAAGCGTTTTTGCTGAACCCTGCCGGATCCAGCAAAAACACTAGTGTGAAAGTAGCCTTAATTCAAATGAATATTGAATCAGTGAATATATACTGTATGTCAAAAAACAATTATAACCTAATCAATATATATGTGCTATTGACAGTCAATCTGTAGGCTTTCGTTTATTAGGGATCACCTGCTTTGTCAATGCCTAATTGTTAGAAAGATCCCTTAACAATAAGCTGATCACAAAGGTATAATCTATTGGGACACCTGGAAAAACATTTCTAATTTCCTGGACATCACGGTGGAATGAAGCCTTTTACACATTTCGTTTTACAAAAGACTTAACTCTTTTGTTGGCTAATCCTATCTCTTAAAATGATCTTTTGTTAGGAACACATGTCTCTGGGAAATATTGACCATTTTGATCAACTTTAGACTAATGTGTTGTTAAAGTCAATGGCTGTAGAACCACTATGTCAACCAACTGGTTTGACTTATGCCAAACCTAAGGGCTTTATGTTAGTAGTACCGTGGGAACTTAACTTTGGTGCAGTAGAGCCACCAGGTCGCTACCTCCTGGAGTAGTCCCGGTATGGTTGACAGATGACCCACAGGTGTCAGAGCCACTGGTGAAGGGCACTGAGGGATCATGCAAAACTCATAGTCAGTAACAGGCCAAGGTCAGGACAAGTAGAGTTTTTGAGAATCCGTGAAACAAGTCTGGAATTGGACAGAAATCAAATCAGGAGTCAGGAACTGGGGAGAGGTCGGTACAAGAGCAGATAAATGGAACAGCACACCTTACATAGGATCTAGAAAGCTAGATCAACCTATTGCTCATGCAGAGAATTAAATAAACAGCATGGCATATATATATATATATATATATATATATATATATATATATATAAGAAGCTGATTAGCACCTTAGAAACAGCCTAGCAGCTGTACACAGATCCAAAGGAGAATTTAACCCTGGCAGCACTGAAAAAATGAGGTGAGGTTCAATGAAAAATATACCCATTAGACGCACAGGACACTTTTACCCAGGCCCACTGCCAGAGTGCTGGGAAAATGTCTTTCAGTATAAAAGCAATGGTATTCATGATGTAATCTAACTTTAGTCTGAAATGTATTCATTTTCAAAGGTAAACCTAGGGGGTCATTTACTAACTGATATACGCCAAAGGTTATGTACCGCAATCTGCGACTTTTCCCAGCTCACGCCAGGTTTAAAAAAGGGGGCATAGCATGGGCAGGGAAGAGGGCGGACCACCAGGCCCATCTCATTTATAATTTTCTATGCGGTGGATACGCCGAAGTTATGTAGAGGCAGAGGGCCTTTCCCTTGGTGCCCCGAAAACTTCATAAGAAATGTTTGGTTATGTTGTGGGGAACCTACCCTACATGTTGTATGCATACTGGTCTAATACCAGATGTACACAAGACAAAGCCCATAAATGCTACATTATATTTGCCTCTGTAATTAAATACTAAACAATTGCATGTACTGCATTGAGCCATTTTGTGGGCTTTGCATACTATACATACTTTGCATATTTTATAGTACATTATAGTATGTAATGTATATTTCTTGTGACTTTTTAGTACTTTTTCATGTATTCAAAGTAATGCTGTCCTCTCACTAGTGTTATAGGGATTATAGAAGAACAAATCAATTCTAACAAATCAAATTAGTTCAAAATCAGTCTTCTGGAGCAGCGAGAGGCTGGCCCTACTGCTCGAGACTCCTCCTCCCCCTTGATGGAAAGGAGTAGACATCTCACCTGGCTCTGTCAATTTTTTTGCGTGCACCATTGTTCCAAGTATCGGTGCAAGCGCATAGGATCTGCTGCTGCTACCTAAGCAGCGTACATACTGGCTGCGCATGCACCAATGATGTCTGGGTACACCTGGAAGTGGAGGTGATGCTCCCGATGTCAGCGGGGTGTGTGTAGTCAGGATCTACATTGCTGAAGTAGCAGCAGCAGAATCTTTGTGCATGTGCAGTGACCAATGAATCACTGCTAAAGGATTAATACTCAGGTGCCCACTTCAGAATGTTTACTGTGATGTGGATCTGTGCACGATGTGGATCCCAAATGATCATATGAGTAGGAGTTAGTAAATATGTCAGTGTTTAGCTTTGTTTGCTGAGAGGCAGGCCGGTTCTGGTCCTCTGGTTAGTTGTGACTGGTTTACAGACCAATCTGGCTGCAGCCTGCAATATAGAAGGAACTTATAAGTCTGACTGTAGCCTGTTAGAGAGTTACCAGCAAGCAGAGCTAGATAAGACCTGCTTTGGTGTGCTCTGCCAAGTAGGCTCCAGAGAAGTCTCAGGAACACACTATTCTTGAGAGTGGCATACTGCTATAAAGCAAACTTAATAAGGATTATTCTTCTTAAAAAAAAAGCATTGAATGTTCTCAGAAGTTTTAGGGAAAAAAAGGCTATACTAGACCGAGTGGGTAAGGTAAATGCACATTTATGGCAATAGACTTTACTGCATGTGCAAATGATTAATTGTCTTTGGCACCCACCACACTTCAAGACAGACTGGCCATCTGTTTGAAGCACCCTGCAACTGGAACTGCAGAAAGGATAGTTGGAGTGCATGCCTTTGGTCAATTTATGGAGATTGTATAGTGTTTCTAGAGAGAGACTCAGGGAATACTACTGCCATCATTGCTAACTCCTATATGCAGCCTTTGGGAAAAGCCTGCTCTGTGATATACCTCTGAACTGCGACCTTCTGTTTATCATTGTCAGGGGCGGATTGGCCATAGACCTTACAAGGAAATTCCCTGTTGGGCTGATGCCCAAGGGGCCACCTAAGCCCTCCTCATGCCCAACCACTGGAAGTTTTTGAGGGTGTATTTTGTGCTGCTGGGGCAGTATTTTGTGATGGACTGTGGTATTTAGCTCTGTTGGGGTAGTATAATGTGCCACAATGTGGTATTGCTGGCCCTGCTCTCCATCAATTTGGACCCTACTAAACAACGGGGCCATTTTTAGTATTTTTCCCAGGGCCACTTTAAGTTCCCAGTTCGCCCCTGATCGTTGTACTACAATTCATAACATACACACTTGCTTGGCTGTTCTCGGTCCTCCCAAAGAAGTGAATGGAGCTTGCTTGGAGTTGTAGTTTAACAACAGCTAGAAGCTACTGATTCCTGTTCTAGGGATATTATTTGACTAAAAAATGATGACTGGGGGCTTAAGGTTGGACCAAAGGATGCAGTTGAGACTAAAAAATGCAAAAGATCATCCTGAGGACAAAATAGTTGCATCACTCCCAGTATGGTTACACAAATATATGACTGAATTGGACATCTATCCTACTATTGAACCATCAGATGAAGGCTGTACAATCATGCACAAAGTAGGACTATCGTAAAGGGCAATTACACTATATTGGCAATCAGAATTTACTTGTCTAACAAAATGTACCCCTGAAACTTTTTGGGATTCACAATAATTATATGAAAAATATTCCCTCTCCAGACTGCAGATCTTAGTCTAAACACTGGCTGCTGGATGATTCTTTATAGATTAAGGTGGTTTAGAATACTAGCAGCAGCCGACGCATATTCCTTCATGGCTAATTTATTTCATATGCAGAAAAAAAGAGTGTTGCTATAATTCTACCTCTAAATTCTTTTCTTTTCACTCTCTAAACAATGGTAGTAACCCAATACTAGGTTGCTATGTTCTTGGATAAATACTGAGTTTCTATGACTGTACGTGGCACACTCAGGAACACCTACTGAAACTGTTACATGCTAGGGCATGGATGATTACTGCCCTCTGATTCTCACTCTTGAGTAATAGTTATTGTTGTACTTATGCCATTTATCAAGAGACTGGTTAACATAACAGGGTTTTAGGTTACATTCACACTGTACAATTTATTAATGGTTTTTAGCTGCATTCTTTAACTTTTGCAGCCAAATGTTCTATGTGAATTCCACCTTACACATTACATTGTCTGAGTGTGTAGTCTTCACTTGTTTAGACCATGCAACTGCAGCATTCTCTAATATGACCAGATTTTTTCATTTATGTCAGATGGGGAAAAAATGCCTGAGATTTTTTTTTTGATGTTTTACACATATACTGTTTTTCATACCTGGCATTTTTCCATGTTGTTTTTTTTGTGTGCATTGTTTATAGAAAAGTATGCATGTGATGTCAACTCCAGTGTAAAGTGGTTTGGGGAAAATACATTGGCACAAGAAACCCATTAAAAACACAACACACATTGGCATTTGCGTTTTCTTCCAGCAGTGGGGGGACAATAGATATCTACAGGATAAAAATGCTAGACAGTGAGGGAAAATACATCACAGTGCTGCAGTTTAAAAAAAAATTCCATAGACCCAAAAATGTACCTCAAAGGTCAGAAAATGCCAGTACTAAAAAAACATCTATTTTCCCTTAATTTAATATTTCCCACAGACTTCCATGCAACATCTGGATCTGCCATGTTTGGCCTACAAAGTGCAGCAAAACCTGCCGGCAAAAAAAGAGCACATGCAACAGGTCATCCACAAATGTGCTGACAAATGCCATTTAAGAGCAAAAATTCCAGTAGAGAGAAAAAGATAGTATAGTAAAGTAGAGAGAATAGAGAGAAAACCACATGCATTTTTTCTTGTGTGTGACGGTGGTGCAGATTGTAAATTCACTACTATGTCTCATAAAATACAAAAGAAGGATTGCCTGCAGAGCACAGGCCATGATCATTGGTAAAATAGCATATTACCTTAGGGAATGCTACTTAGTAAAATATGCCACATTTGTATGCAATAAGCATATGCCACAGCTGTATGCACTATGTCTATTGTCTAGAATTAGATTTGCTGTTTATCCTAGGTTTCTAAAGGGGTTGATCAGGGGCACCATTACACGGGCCAGTTATCGGGAACAAGCGTTCATATGAATGTTCTTTCCCAATAATCGGGTAAATAATAAAAGGGTTCTTTACTTGTAGACGACCTTAATCATATCTTATAATGTTATAAGAAGTTCCAGAATAACATTTACAGCTAATTGCAACGCACAAAGGTTTCTATAAAGTCCAGTCTAGTCAATACCTCACTACTTTTTAACAGCTATTCCCCTAAATAAATGTTCACAAATTTAAAAGCACATTTCAAGATAAAGGTCTGAGTTTTTTTAGAACTTTTTTTTAAAGGGGTTCTGCAGTTCTATAAAACTGATGATCTATCCTCTGGATAGATCATCAGCCTCTGATCGGCGGCGGTCCGACACCCGGGATCCCCGCCGATCAGCTGTTTGAGAAGGCAGTGGCGCTGCAGGAGCGCACCGGCCTTCTCTGTGTTTACCGCAGGCCAGTGACGTCACGACTAGTATCACTGGCCTGGGCGGAGCTAAGCTCTGTTCACTTGAATGGAGTTTAGCCCCGCCCAGGCCAGTGATACTAGTCGTGACGTCACTGGCCTGAGGTTAACACAGAGAAGGCTGCGGCGCTCCTGCAGCGCCGCTGCCTTCTCAAACAGCTGATCGGCGGGGGTCCCGGTGTCGGACCGCTGCCGATCAGAGGCTGATGATCTATCCAGAGGATAGATCATAAGTTTTACAGAACTGCAGAACCCCTTTAAGGTAAGCTCTTCCAGAATACCAAGCTAGTGATTTCTACCGATATCCAAGAAATACAAATTAGCTAAATCCCTTCTGCTTTGCTTTCTAACATTCCTGATAGTACATGGGGGAGCATTTTCTCTGAATTATGCCTAAAGGCACGCTTTCTGTTTCCTGAAGGCTGTATTGCCCAATGCCAAAAGAAACATTCATTTAATTAGTGCAGCCTGGAGATTGGGCTGAGACTCTGAGACTAAAATCGGGTTTCAATAAACAAGATTCAATTTAAAGCCTTGAGATACTGTAAAAAAAAAGCAGTTTGTTCTCAAGGGAAGAAAATATCTGAAAATAAACTTCTTGCAGAGCATGGCAATGGTATTTAGAAAAATGACTGAATTATTTAATTAACTTAAATCTTTCATCTGTTTATAATAATCAATTTTAAATCCAATGTTAAGTAGCACAGTTTCCTGTTTCACATTGGCTACACACTGATGATACATTTTTGCATGGAGTGGAACAACGGAATATTGTGATGGGAAACCTCAATAAATGAAAAAAAAAGTTTTACATTAAAAATATTCAACAGTAAACTCTTTAGTCTCCTCAAAATGCTCCAACCATGCTAAGAAACGCCAAATTAATACACTCAATGACAAAAAATAAAATAAAATAACGTACCAAGAATGAGTTGCTGGAATCAAATTAAACTTTCTATTGTAATGGCGATATGTGTAAGTAATTACAATATTAGAGCGAGCGGATCAGTTTATTGGGGAAAACTGTACAATTAAAAGGAGGCTCTAGTACCCTGTTGGGCCACTTCTAGCCTAGATACAAAATGAGATACAGTAGGCATGGAGACATACAGGTTCTATATGGCACTCTGTGGCACATTTGCCCACTGATGTTGCAGTCAGGCCTGTAGATCCTGGAGACTAGTAGGTTGCATAAAATGGTGTTCCCATAAATGCTCAATTGGTGATAAATCTGGTGACCATGCAGGCCAAGAGTTGCAATCTGACAGGGCCATTATCCTGGGTGAACATTATCCTGATAAAAAATGCCAGCTGGAAGCCCTGCCATGACAGGCAGTATATGTGGTTGCAGCATGACCTGCACTTCGCTGAGCTGTTTCCCTCATATCATTACTATGGTTGGATGCTGTCATATGGATGGCTCTTCAGATCATCACACCATCATCACCAGCAAAAGCAGGCCTGAAGCACTCACCACAAAGACTCCATACTCGAATCTGACCATTGTCGGATTCCCAAACAGAATGTAATCATTGCTAATCATTGCTAAAGACGATATGGCTCTAGTCTGCAGCAGTCCAGGTTTCTAATTTATGACACTACTGCATACGAAGACGGTGTTGACTGGCTGACAATGGCAGGAAATCTGAGTGCCGATACACCAAATTTTTTCCTATTATCACCTGTAAATGGTCCAGACAGAGATGGGATGTGTAATGTAGGAGCCACTTTTGTCTGGATGGTGGACAACAAACTGTAGGAGTTGCACATGCTTGTCTGCAGATCAGATGATCCGCTCTACTGGTGGTCTATCTGTATCATCTAGGACAGAATACCGTAGCCTAGATGGTGGGCAATTAGTTGAAACAATCAACCTGCTTCTCTCAGTCCAGTGATTCGCACCCTCTCAAAGTCTGTCAAATGGATTAAATGTCTTTGAGTGCGTCTTTTTTTTTAAATATAAGGCAGCGGGGGAAGCACTTTTATGCTTTCTTGAGGCAGTACCCAGTATCTAATCAGACCACACCTCTAATCCTTTACATATCTACCTGAGACATAACTGCATGCTGAGTTATGCAGCAATCCAACATTTCAATCTGGGTGCATTATTTTTTTTTGGTCAATGAGTGTATATCAGGCTGCCTGGCAATAATTCTGGCCATCTGGGAAGGCGGGGGGGGGGGGGCACCCAAGATGTGGAGACTAGTACGGTCACCATTGGTGTTACAGAAGAATTGGTGGTATGTACTTTTTGCCAACTGACATTATAATGATTATGACAGTAAACTTTAGTGTGCTCAAATTTTGAAACATGCATTCATCTTCTTATTTGTGATGTAATTTGTAGACTGTTTAATGTATTAACACATTTTATTCTCTGTTCACAACAGCTTTGTGGCCTTTGTTATCATGGAAGCCACAACGATGTACTGTATCTGTCACATGATGGACACCAACTTTTTCTCATTTTTGACACCATCTGCAGGCCACCACCATCTGAAGGCTCTGAGTAAGGCTACTTTCACACTAGCGTTTTAAAATTCCGGTATTGAGTTCCGTCATAGGGGCTCAATACCGGAATAAAACGCTTCAGTTTTGTCCCCATTCATTGTCAATGGGGACAAAACTGAACTGAAGACAACGGAATGCTCCTGAAAGCATTCCGTTCCGTCTGCAGACCGGAGAACAAACCGCAGCATGCTGCGGTTTGCTCTCCGGTCCAGGCATCCGCACCAAGACGGATCCGGAATGAGCCCCAATGCAAGTCAATGGGGGCGGATCCGTCTGGTGTGACCACAATGGTAACCGGATCCGCCCTCCATTGACTTTCAATGGAGTTCATTACGGATCCGGCTACACATAGACACATACAGACACAGACATACACATAAACATAAACATACACACACATATAGACATACAAACACACATACATACTTACATGCTCCCGGCAGGTCTTCGGAGCGTCGGAGGGACAGGACGGCGCACACAGATGACGATTACACCAGGCGCCCAGCAGAGGGCGAGCCGTCCTGTCCCTCCGACGCTCCGAAGACCTGCCGGGAGCATGTAAGTATGTATGTGTGTTTGTTTGTCTATATGTGTGTGTATGTTTATGTTTATGTGTATGTATGTACTGTGTGACATGTGTGGAGCCGGAGCGCGGTATAACTGTATAAGTGATGACCTCAAATGACATTGCTTATTATCAGTGAGATCTTGGGTTAGTACATCATTAACTGGAGGCACTCAAGTGTTATCAAGAATAAAGGAATAAAAACATACTACTAGTCAAGAAAACCTCTGGTTTCCTTCACATAAATAGTTTATAAGTACTGTAAATTCATGTGTACCAGAAACATTTTACCAGTCATTGTCGTGCAGGTAAACACTGAAGAGTATGCAGCACTCGCACTGCAGCTCCATCAAACAACTGATCGTGGGGGTTCCAGTAGTCAAACCCCTGCTGATCTTATGTTGACGGCCTGTCCCTAGAATAGATCATCAATACCTATAGACCAGATAACTCCTTTAAATTTCAGATGCTAGAAATTTCTGTCTAAAAAATGACTGTGCATAACTAGTGTATACATCTTTAAGCATTTGTACATCAGTATAATTTTACTTCACTCACCTGCACCAGCTCCACAAGTTGGAGAAAGTTGTCCGTTGGAGCATGTACACATGTTCGGCCGTGAGCAAAATCCATCTCCGCATGAGTTCCGGCAGATTGCTTAATGGAAAAAAGAAGACAGTTAATCTTTCCAGTCCTGATTTTCTTAGTTGCTTTTGTTACAGTGAAATGTACACGAAAGGGGAGGACACAATAGAAAAATTTTAAAATGCGGACTATTTCTGGATGCAGGTCGTTGATTGCCAGTTAAATTCAAAACATTCATGCCTGGGTCAAAGCATGAATAAGTGGCCTTATTTTATAGCAGATATGGTAATGTACTGCATTCATGTTATGACTTGCTTTGAAGATTTAAGTTCCATATACTCAAGCTATAGATGTGTGTATAAGTATGTCACTGCAAAAATCCCCAATATCTCCACCCTCCTAAATCAGAGAAGCTAAGACATGGAAGTTTGTTTTGCAAGATCATTATATTCAAGAGTATGGAGGGAACAATAGGATCAACCATGGATTTAATTCCCTATTTAACAAAACAAGGGCTCTGTGAGGTCAAAAAATGAAACATAGATTTATTGCCCATGCAGAGAATTGGTCTGGGAAACAGAGTTAAAGGGGTTGTCCCACGAAAAATATTCTACGGTTTTCAAACCAGCACCTGGATATGAATTCTTTTGTAATTGCATGTAATCAAAAATTTATCATAGCCACTGAGTTATTCAATAAAATGTATCTGTATAGCGCCACCTGCTGTTTTTTTTTCTTATTTCTTTGACCTGCTCACTGAGATGGCCGCACATGCTCAGTTTTATCTTTCAACTGCCTTCTGAGCTGTGATAGGCAGAGCTGAGACACACCCCCTTAGCTGCAGCAGAAAAGACAGTCCCCTTGAGCTGTCAGCTTCGTATAAATCTTGCAGAGCAATGAATGTGGAGATCTCTGGATCCATGTGAGGTACAGGGCTGGTTCTAGCTTTGTTAGAGATTGTCATGTATTATATGATGTCTGATTTTCATTTTTTACATTAGTTATGGGATGACCCCTTTAAATAGTCACGGTCATGTCAACAATTTTGCATAAACAGATAGTAATTCAGAATATAAGAAACTTTGTAATATATCTTATTATACAAAAAATTTTTGGTTTGTTTTAGTAGCATTCTCCTTCTTTTCATAGACTTCCATGGGCAGCATATATACATCATCGTCCCTTTAAATAGGCTCTCCATTGTATCATTTTCTTACTGCAGCTCACTCCTCCCTCTCCTCTCCACAGTTTTCCATGGAGCATCACGTAATCTGATCCTTCTGTGAGCTGACAGTCTTCTTGTCTCTCAAGATGGACTTAGCAAAGAATGTTAGTTTAGGAGGGGAAACATTTTTCTCTGATAAGATATATTAGTTTCTTATATTCACCTGCACTACTGATTTATGTAAAGTTTGTTGAAACAACAGTGATCATCTAACATTTGTTCTCTCCATGTCAGAACCAGGCAGAGGAACAGCTTCTCAGCATCTGAAGTTTCTTTTGAATGAAAAATGAGGGGGGGATATTGAGTTATTGCTGGAATAATGTTAATTATTATTATATTTATTGCAACTACTTCACTGTGTATGTGGAAGGTTGTCATGTTGTTAAAGGGTTGGGGTGGGAGCTTGATGTAAGGTGAAGAGTTCAAATATATATATATATATATATATATATATATATATATATATATATATATAGCATGGGACACACTTAAAGGGGTATTTTGGTTAGAACAACCCTCACCAACCCTCACCAATGATGAGATTGAATGAGACTTTTAATGTATCAGTGGTGCGCATTGTCAACCATTACTTTATTCAAACGGGGGAATGGATCCAGTGAATAGGGGATAACTTGTTCTAACTAGGAATACCCCTTTAAGGATTTCCTGAGGGTTTCCCCAAAGCAGGTTTTGATTATCAAGATAAAATCCTCTCAAGCCATGAGCAAGTTAAAGGAGTGAAGATGGAGGCAGGGTATTTTAATAATCCCTCAGTAATCAGTGGATTAAAAACCAGTAATGCTTGAAGGATGCTCTATATGAACAAGCTCAAGAAAAATGTTACAATGAGAAAGGTAAGCTAGTACAGAAAATGGGATAACTCCCCATCTATCCTAAGCTAAAACTCTATTAGTTGATGCAGGAATTCAGGTACTTTTATCATAACCTTTACCAATCTTAATTCTTAGGTTGTAAAAGTGATTTGAGGGAATATGCAGGTTAGATCACACTTCCAGTAGTCTCAGAACATATCAGGGTTAGACAGTAAGCTGGCTTAGGGTCCATTCACACAAACGTATATTTGCGGGCCCGCATTACTGCGGACCCGCAAATATACGGGGGCCGCCCGGCGTGTGTTCCACAGCACTCGGAAAACACGCCGTGCGGCCCCATTGAAAATGCCTATACTTGTCCGTGCATAGAGGTGAATGGGACCGCATCTATTCCCGCAATTTTGCGGATAGATACGGCCCCATTCATACGGTCGTGTGAATGGGGCCTTACACTTAGACTGGCGCTGGATGCGCCAAAGTTAGGTAGAAGCCGGCACCTCCTTGGCGCATCCACCTCCAGATATAGGGGTTATTAAGACCAGTGTCTAAAATGCCCTATATCCTTATAATATTGAGAATAATGTTTTTAGGATTAAAAAGCTAATAATTGTTGCTGGTTTCTTTATAATCATATATTGTGCCTGTAAATAAACCAATAATAAATTTTGGGTTTCTAAGCAAAAAGAAAACAAAACAAAACACTGTTCTCAGTTTAGTAAGGCCTTTTATTGTTATTATATGATTATATATTATTTATTACAGTAAAGCCTTTTATTATGGGTTAATTGAGAAAGGAAAAAAATAACAGAAAAAACATGTATATGTGAGTTTCTCTTGGGACTTAACTTAGGATTTCTATATACAAAACTAAGCACTTATCACTAAACTTTTTTTCTATGCTTCTAAGCTAACATCTTACTGCTGTCTGTATGTACATATATTGTGCCTGTGAATAAAGCAGTAATATGTATATTAGCTTTCTGAACTGATCTCAGGTTGGTGCAGCTATAGTACATAGAGTATATGATATGTAGATGCTAGGACACAGCTCTGCCTTCAGCATGCTGATGTCTAGCCCTGTCAATCAAGGGGAGAGGGGAGTTTACAGAGCACAGTAATCACTGTTCAAATAATTCAGCCCCACCTCCTGGTGCTAGAACTTCTCATTTGCATATGAATAAAAACACAGATTTCTCTGCAGCTGTTTAGCACACAAACCAAGGAAAGGTATCGTTTTTATCAGTATGATGAGCCCTACCAGTCAGTATGTCTGGTTTAATAGGGCTGATGCTGACAGAACCTCTTTAAGACTTTCGTAAAAGGTAAACAAGAATCTGGGATTTCTAAATTACACATTCCTTGCATTTAAGGCACAACATAACACTGAATTTTTGAAATTTTATGTTCAATTTTTATGCATGTCTAATGGTCCCAAAAGTAATTTTTTGTACTTTTCTTTGTTTAAAAAAAGTCTTCAAAAACCCAATAAACACAGCTAAGAGTTCTCATAGATCGAAGTGATAGAAACACTAACACAATCCCAGTGGAGTAATGCTTTGAAGATGGTGCCAGTTACAACCAGCAATAATATATTCTGAATCCTGCAGTCATTTTTGTTGCACTCTTCTTATTTATACTTCTAAAGTGTTGAAGAAATTTGATCCTTGATTAAAACTATGTTATCCAGGATGTAACAGGTAGAATACTGACCTGGTTCATATGCTATGGCACAAGTGTTTGATCTATTGGGAAAGGTACTATTTAGAAAAATCCTGAATGGTCCCTGAGGGAGAGAAAATTTCAGGATAGGTCATATTGTATAGTCGTATAGTCCATTTTTTGTAAAGATTGTGTTTTCTCCTCTCCAGGGGGTTGTGGGGGGCTCTGGGATTTCCTGGTTTTAGTTGTATGATTAGTGATTATGATCATAATATTTAAAAAAAAGTGTTTTTTGCCTCTCTAAGGTACATGACATATAGACAGACAAAGAAGTGACCATAACCTCATGTACACCACAGGCTTGTTGTGTTATGACATTGATATGCTTTTTACCCTGGTGTCAACTGCCAGTCATACAGTTTTGACCCAAGTGACAAGTTTTAGTAATTCATGCATGACATCCCTGGTGTTACAAAGTATAACCTGCAGCTTCTTTAAGGGGAACTTGCCTTGCAGCGCTGTGGTCCTAGGTTTGAATATTGCCAAGGACAACATCTACATGGAGTTTGTATGTTTTCTCCGTGTTTGCGTGGGGTCACTCCAGGATTGTGAGCCCCATTGGGGACAGCTTGATACTAATGTCTGTAAATCGCTGTGGAACAGAGCTATATAGGTATGTATAATAAATTGCTATACTTTAATATTACAGTTTGGTATGTGTAATCCCTATTGATTTGTTTAAGACTTTTTAGCTAGCATCAAATGAAACATTTAGGAAAAGTGTAAAAGGTGTGCCATCAGTTGCCTTTGTTCATTAAGATTTGATTATGAGAATTGTAATTGTGTGAGTTAGGGGTTGTTCACATATCAGTTATTTGATCAGTTATTTCCATCAGTTATTGTCAGCCAAAACCAGGAGTGGAGGCTACACAGAGATAAGGTATAATGAGATCTGCACCTGTTTGGTGTTTTTGACCAGCACCTGGTTTTGGCTCACAATAACTGATGGCAATAACTGATCAAATAACTGATCTGTGAACAACCCCTTACATGTGAATGTTGCACTTACATATCATTATGTGTATGATACTTGTGTATACTTTTCATATAAACTACTTTATTCTACTTTAGGTTTTCATTGCTTATAAAGACCTACCTTTCTTCTACGCTATAAAACAAGTTTCCACCTATATTTATATAATTACATATACTATTAGTTGTGGATTCTTAATTAAGCTTATGTAAGTTTTGCTTGCAATGTTGTATACTTTACGTTGCTCTGAAGGATGTGTTAAAATATGGGCAGTTTAGAATACAATTTATGAATGTGCATTAAGGAACAGATAGGTCAGACTGAGGGTGAGGCTGCAATCTCACCATCCTGCTTGAATTAAATGCATCTCTAAAGTGGATACATATGTTGATATAACCTCCTGTGAATCGAGAACTATCTTACCACCTGAAAAAGCAAAGCACAGGAAATCATCCTCAAGGCCTAGTGCAGAAAAATCCCCATATAAGGCCTCAGTCTGGATAAATAAGTACATATGGCATGTTTGTAACACCTCTAAGGGAGAAACAAAGGGAAGTCTTCAGTGTTCCTGACCTCTGTAGTCACAGTATTATATGACTCAAATGGGGCAATCTTTGTGTTTTAGTGCACAACGGTAAATTAGGGAAATTTCTACTATCCTTAAGACCTCGGAGGACCACCATGCATTACAGTGAAGTGACTTCACTACCCCAGGATGAGGAACAGACACTTAAGCTTGGTCATTAAGCTCAACTCATCTGGCACAAGTTATTACAATTCAAGACACCATTCAAGTATGTGCTGCCTTCCTAAATAATAGTAAACCTGTGAAGCTTGGACAGAACACCCAGCTTGTGAAGAAGAGACATGCAGGTGTTAAGTCTGAATAGCAGTTTTGAGTAATGTAGCTAGAAAACTTGGAAGGTGGTAATAAAATTAGACCTGACCACAACACTGACCAACATTTTATATATTCCTAAGATTTAAGACCAGATTTGGTGCCCAGTGAACTTTGCAAGAGGCTCCTTAATATTCAGAAGAAAGGAAATCTGTACTTACGAACAATACACTGGTTTCCGCCTGGTAGTGTTTTCCACCCTGGGCAACAATATGAATGAAACCGAGATCCACAAACATTTGGTCTAAAAAGAAAAGCATTCTTATTAGAATCTTCACAAGATAAGCACAAACAAATTACAAGAATAAATCTAGAAGAACCTTTATGGACAGAAAGACTAGGTGGCATCATATACTGTTTAAAGAAGCTCAAGAAATTTTCTGTATTGGACTGTCAAGAAATCCTTTTTACCATGTTTTGAGAGCTCCGAAGTATTTTAACTTTTAGAGAGGGACCAATGATAAGGATCTGTCTGTAATCGAAAAGCTCCATATAAGTTTCCAGATCTCCAGCTGTCATTAGTAGGTGCAGTCATCATACTAATCCTATTGCACTATCCTACAATATGCATGGACTTTACTTCTCATTAAATAACAGTTCTGGAGCATCTTTTCTTAAAACTCTGCTGTTACTCTACTATTTGTTTTAGAAAATTGTGAATAAATCGACAATAGAGATGAGCGAGCGTGCTCGGCTCCCCTGCGCAATGGATCGGATCCGCAATGCCTGCGGGCATTTGTTCACAGGGGAGCCGAGCGCTACAGTGCTCGTAACGAGCACGTTCGCTCATCTCTAATCGACAACTAATATGGTTTTGTGTCCATGCATACTCTGATACTGTCCAGTCATTGCTGCCAGTGCCAGACTGTGTAAGGACACACCCCATTGACAAGAGCAATGGTAACACCCAGTTGCTAACTTATTCAGAGGTTTCTAGCATAAATAACAGAGGAACAGCAAGACATTGTTAATTTATGAGGAATTCAAGTATGTATTAAAACAGACATGTCAAAGAAAGGTGACAAGTCCTCCCTTGGCTGGCCATGAACATTAGGCTAATTAACAGTACATCAGATTGAAGTAGACTGAACTGGCATATCAGATTCCATGCTCATCTCATTCAGGACAGAGTTTGAAATTAAATAAGTGATCAGCTTAGTTGCTATATATAACACTGGCACTTTTCATTAATTTTTTTTATATGAAAGCCACTGCATTTGTTTAGCTCCGTACTCTCATACGTTCAAAATCTACATGCATAAATATTATGTCTCTCTGACCAACTATAGAGAACCACTGATATAATGTATAGAACAGATACATTCCGACAAAACTGTCTAATGCCTTAAAGGGGTTGG
This sequence comes from Rhinella marina, assembly GCA_900303285.1. Taxonomy (NCBI): domain Eukaryota; kingdom Metazoa; phylum Chordata; class Amphibia; order Anura; family Bufonidae; genus Rhinella; species Rhinella marina. The sequence goes on from ONZH01028933.1 coordinate 192,426, forward strand.
CCACTTTCTGGTTACTGTTGACCAATGTGTTTATAAGATTAGTATCCGGCACTTACTAATATGGTCTTTGTTGCCATTTTCTATATGTCATAAGGGATGCCCCCTTGTTCAGGTCTTTTGGGCTGTTCACAGTGAGGTCCTGTCCATATAATGGCTGCTGATGGAAGTTCATGTGACCAGGCAAATCACCTCCATGTGATGCCTCCTCCATTTAAATACACTGCACCTGCCATCTGCACTTTCGAGTTGGGATTTTAGTGCAGGTGTAATGTGTTTGAATGGAAGATACATCAAACGGTGGTGATTTGCCTGGTCACATGACCCTCCATCAGCGGCCATCTTATGGACAGGATCTCTATGCAGACAGCACAGAAGATTTGCCCAATAAGGAGGCATGGCTAATGAAATATAGCAAAGGCTATATTAGTAAGTGTAATATAGTCATCTTACATATATAGTGGTGACAAGTAGCCAGAAAGTGGACAACCCCTTTAAGTGAATGGTGGATCCTGTCTTATCTGTACACAGAGGCGATATCATGACAGGCAGGATTAGTATGAGTTAACTGCAGTAAAGCAATCTGTACAAACCAATAAGTGGCACCAATTATTAGACATAGTGGCCAGTGCAAAAACTGCAGGATTTTTTGTTTTAGTTTAAATATAAAAAGTGACATGGAAAATTGATGCGTGGAATATCATGTAAGTGGAATTGTGTAATAGATCTTTCCAGGCACACTGTTGGATTTCCACCCACTGTGAAATCATCTATGCTATAAACTGTTTACGCCTGTGGAATTCTAAATGACGAACATTGATTTAGGTGTCCACACATCAGCGATTCCAAGAACTGCAAACTAAATGATTATGGCTTGTCATTTGATTGTTTGTTGCATTTACACTACTTGATAACTGATCACTTTCACTTGATATCAAGATTTTTTAAATGGTTATCTACTCATGTAAAGGGGTCTTTAGAGTGAGCAGATCATAAATGATACAAAAGCATCTGTCACCAAAATACTGCTTTTCTCTAGAGCAAGGATGCACAACCCGCAGCCTACAGAGCCATGGTTTGCGTCCCCAGTCCTGCTAAGCAGAACACAGCTATCATCGTACTATCAGCTGTGTTTCTGCCCAGAGCCAAGCATGACTCAATGTTGGCACTTAATTGAGAGCCCACAACAACGCATGTGTTCACATGGCATGGTCTATGAGAGAATTTTTACCTAGTAAACAAATAACTGTGTTGGGACACCCTCCCTATTCATTGGATTTAGCCCCCAATGACTTTTTTCTGTTCCCAAACATAAAGAAAATATTGAAAGGAAGACATTTTAATTACATTAATGACATCAAAGGTAATACAACACCAGCGCTGATGGCCATTCCACAAAACCAATTCTGGAATTGCTTCAAAGCATGGACGAGGTAATGGCTCCAGTATATAGCTTCCAAAGGGGACTACTTTGAAGGCAACCACAGTGAAATTCAACAATGAGGCATATAGCACCGTGATGAGTTTTCAAACTTTATTGTCAAGCATTCTGTCCAAACCTCTTTAGAATACATTACAATTTAGCAGCTGATTGGTTGCATGTCACCTTACATACTCTGCTGGATCAGACTGGTCAGGGCAGATCTAGCCTTTGGATGCATTCAGACACAAGCCAGGCCTTCAGACTAATTTACTTCAAACTTCAACGTGTTAATGAACATGCCACAAAGAGGCAATAAAAAATAAATGATATAATTTACCTACATACACGCAAGTAACAATACCCTAATAATACTATATTATTGATATACCCCCAAAATTGGGGATAGATACACTATAATGTAGACTTTGAAGTTGGAGTTATATAACAGCTAGAAAGTAAGAGATATCACTTATGTCTCAGTGTGCCTTTACAGGGACATGTCACTATAATTTTATACAGGTGTACAGTGATCCCACAAGATACAATGGCCTCAGGATACAATATTTTCAGCATACAATAGTCTTTTCTGATCCATCATAAGTTGAAACAAGACTCAACATACAATGCTTCAGACTCAGATCCAACCAATCAAGGACACTTCTCTGGTAAAATATCTGTATTAGTTGCTAGTTATCAGCTATTCCTGGTAAGGTTTTCATTTATCTGTCTTAGTTATCTGCATATTCTTCCTAAATCTTAATTTTCTCTTATCTTGGATGACATTTTGGGGCTTTGGAACCAATTACTCAACTTACAATGGTTTCAACATACAATGGCCGTCCTAGAACCAATTAATATTGTAACTTGAGGGACCACTGTATTTTTAATGTCGTAACAATGGATGCATTTACTGAGTCAAGACATTTAGAAGACATTTTATGAAAAAAAATTGCTGTGTCTTTACGCTTTGAAGTAATTATGTGAAAACATTCTGGAAGCAGGGAAGAGGACATAACATTGTGCTTCAAAGACTCACAGGGTGCTGATCTCTCACCCACATCTCCTTTGTAACACCGATAGTATAAGCAGAGCTGCACATCTGTGTACCAACATCCATACAACCCACACTGAAGATAAACCACCCTCTGTCTCCTCTGAAGTTCATGTATTTTCATTGAAAACATCCTGCCGCTCAGACAAGCTATTTGTCTTATTGATGGTATCCATAGGTTTCTGTTCTATATCTGATGATAAAATGATTCTGTTTGCATATACTGTCTAACAAGAAAGAACTGACACATTTGGATTTAAGGATCAATGAGGCTAATTTAAAAGGGAATGCCAGTTGTAAGATATATAGATGAATGCTACTTTCACATCAGTGTTTTGCTTTCCGGTTTTGGGATCTTGCAGAGGATCTCAAAATTGGGGCAAAACATTTCTGTTTTGTCCCCATTCATTGTCAATGGAGACAAAACAGAACAAACCAGATCAGGATGTATTCCGTTCAGGTTTGCTCAGTTTTTTGACCAGACACAAAACTGTTGACAGCTGCAGTTTTGTGTTCGGTCTGCGAAACTGAACCGGATCCAGCATGAAAATCAACGTAAGTCAATGGTGCCAAATCTGTTTTTTTTTTTTTTTTGTAATAAAAAAAATGGATAGGGCACCCATTGATTTACAATAATTTTCATGCCGGATCCGGTTTGTTCAGTTTCTATTTAATACAACCAGGTCAGGACGAAAAGCGTTTTTTTCAGGTTTTGAGATCCTGTGCCGAATCTTAAAACCTGAATAAAAAATGCTGATGTAAAAGTAGCCTAATGATGGATCAGGTTACATGCTGCCTATAAAAGACTATGGACAGAGGAGGGTTTGGAGAAAGCTGTGGCAAAGTGAAAGACGGAGATACACTCACAGACAGTGCTGAGGGCTCTGGTAAACTTTCAATCTCACCCCACTATATTAATTACTGCTGTGCTCTCCATGCTGCTGCTGTTTCTGAAGATGAGCTACAGAAAGATATTAGAGCAATATCTCCTGTTCTATGTAGGTGCTGTGTATGGCATTATAACATCTATTTTTTGCCCTTTCTGGAGCTCATGAAAAGCTGACAATTAGAGATCGAGCCCACAGAAAGGTAAACTTTTGATAAATTCAGAATACAAGACATAATGAGCAGCTATCGTGTAATTTGTCATGTACACACACCACAGCATATTCTGAAAAATCACCTGACACGGCAAGTACACTTTAAGTATTAATTTAATGCAGTATAATTTTGTCCTCAACGGAATGTACAGCAATGGGTACTGCATAGCCAAAGAATGAGATTGTCACTTATTCCCAGGAGCTTAATATTCATTCCCATAATGGAGTCATGTACAAAAAGCTGTACCACAACATCATTTTTGTGTTATAATCACTCACCAAGCGTGTCATTAAATGTCATACAGCTTTCTGACTTGGAGATATTCTCTATTCTCATATGAAGTGCAGTAGATCCCCATAAAAATCTACAGAAGCCCACATGTCCACAGATATCCCCCTTCATTCAAAGTTGTCTTTAAAGGTGTTTTTACACTTGTTTTAAAGATACGTTTTTATTTTCTTTAGGCCCCATTCACACGACCGTATGACCACACGACCATTCACTTCTATGGGAACGAGCAGCCAGCTCCGTGCCGCGGCTCCGCATAAAAAGATAAAACTTGTCCTATACTTGTCCGCATGAACGGACAAGTATAGGCATTTTGAATGGGGCGCCCGGCCGTGTGTTCCGCAGCGTTGCGGAACACATGCCGGGCGGCGGCCGTAGTATTTTGCAATATTACGGCCGTCTAGTACAAACAACAAGACTACAAATAATTAAGATGTGATTTAAAAAATTGTTCTATGCTTTTCTCAATTATGAAATAATTCGAAGAAAAAATGATTAATCTGGTTAAAACTAGTAAAGTAGAACTACATTGAGATTTATTGTTCTTAAAAATGTTTTGCTAATCATGTCCCAAAAGCTTCCATGTGCTTTGAAGTTAGTGAGCAAGCCTGGACGAGCTTGACATCCATGCCCACAAGCTATGGGAGAAGAAGGCCAGACACAGCTGTTTTATACAGACCTGTAATTTCCACTTTCAGAAATGTGCGTGTGCTGATATTCATATATGCTCGGAAAGTCCTTAGTCACCTAAATGTTGCCAATTCCTAGTAATGATATGTTTACAATCTTCATGGTAAAAGGAAGAAGAAGTTGCTTCACAATAACCACAATTGTTTGTGGGATTGTGGAATGCTACAGGGATCCAAGCTCCAAATGACTGTGCTGTTCATATGTTTGCATGACATATGCAATGAAACGGAACCTCAGCATATGGTGAATAGAGCAGATAATGGACAAACAGGAAAAGTCTTAGACATTGACTGGCAACTTTTACCACTTCAGCTGTTGCTGATTTGTGTCTTCCATCATGTGGATTCAGCTGGTTAAGGAGTGGGCTGTTATATACCAGAATCATCTTGATAATGTATCACTAGTATAATTGTGATGAAACGTACTACTGTTTTGCATCTGTATAGTTGTTTAAGGATTAGTACTTCATAAAATGTAATTGTATTGGCTTTTATGTAATTGTATTGGCAATCAGCTGTTATTGTCAGTGGAAGTTCTGTGAAAATAGAACATGTTGCTTTTAATGGACCAAAGTAGGAGTCAAGAGGAATCACCCCCTATGGTGATAATAAGGCTTAATAGAGCATAAAGAATAGTTGTCCTGATAGGACAACCCCTTTAATGTTAATGAAGACATATTAATCTCTCCGATGGGGTAGTACATTATTATCAAATCCCTAACATATAGTTTACATTTTATCACACTTCAGATAATCCAGCAGAGGATTACATATCTCTGTGGCTGCTCACCCAGTGTTGTCAGCAGAGAATAAACACCATTTACACCGCTTGCATGCTGTGAACCAAGGGGTCAAAGAGTTTGTGGCATTTTGCTGATGGGTTTTGTGCTCTGCTTTCTCCATCAACATTGTACTGAAGGGAGGGCAACTGTGGAAACTTGAAACTACTTAGGACTTTTTTTTAAAACTAATACTTGAATCACTCCCTCTAAGAAAAGAATCACGTCTTCTCTTTGGCAAGAAATCCTTGAGAACAGATGGCATATAAGGCTAGTATGAAGGAACTAATACTTTTAGCTAAGAAATATAGGTTTTATGAATCACATTTGTAGACATTACCTAAATAGACCAAGTTTCCATCCTGTTCCAAAATAAAATGTGACTACCCGACTACTGCAAAATTATAGCTGAAATAATTTATCATTGCATAGAGACTTTACCACAAATCTGTCTTTCTACCTATGATTCCAATATGCACTGTTTCAACATCTTTCATTATTTCATGCTAAAAATGCCAAGTTGTTCCAGAAAAAAAATAAAAAATTCTATTGAAGTGCATAGTATTTGGGGAAAATAATTTCTGACCCCCTACTGACAATCACAAAGTTCTGTTGATCAGCATTTTACACCATTAGCACAAGTATACTGTATACTGCCAAGCCTGGCAATTTCCCCAGGTCTCTCCCTATGGGCTCTTCATCTCACCTCTTTGGTGTCCTCTTTAGAGATGAGCGAATTTCCTGAAATTCAATTCAAGTCTGATTCTAACGAATCAGTTGTATGAATAAATCCTACCACATTTAAAAGCTCAGATTGCCCCGGAAAGTCATATATGACACCCTGAGGTCTCCTAGGTCTGTATCTAACCCCTTTGAAGCGCTCTAACACCAATACAACATTAGTAATGTCAAAGTGACAGTGACATATTTGTCTATGAGAAACAATGGTAACTGGTGGTAGCAGCCTGTTTAATAACAGACTGCACTGTCAGATGTTTTTTTTCATGTAAACATGGTCCATAAAATATCCCTTTTTGAAGACAGATGCTTTCTTCTCTGTCTTCTGACCTATAAAACGGGGCTGCCATTTTGAGATATTTTTTCAAATCGAATTGCATAAGATTCAAATTCAGCTGGAATCCAAATCATTGAGAAATTCCAGATGGATTTGTTTAATTTAGACTCAATTCACTCACATCTAGTCCTCTATTTTTCCTAATTGTGGTGGTTCAAAAATAAAGTTTCACCTTGATTGCTGCCATTGAATAGCTCATACAATAGCAAACAGACTATTATAAAAACCATGCCTTCCTGTTTTATGATAGATTTTTTTAATACTGTCAATGCAAAATTATCTATCTGTGATATTCTCCCTAAACAACTAAATGCCCCTAATTTAAGGAGACATTTGTAAATATGTTGCACCCCCCCCTCCCAATTTCTTTTAGTTCTTTATCCTATGTTTATTTTAAGGCATTATGGTAGGCTGGGAGTTAGCACCTAGTTTATATTCTTTTTCTGTATTTTACCATTTTCTTCTATACACAAGATATACCCCATCAATGTACTGTTAGGATAAGAGGACTTAATTAATGGGGTTGCTATGAAATAAAATTAATGTCTAGTAACCTTTTTGTGGGGAAGAGAGTTCTAGCACTACATGAAAACATGTAGTCATAGAATTCCCCCAGTGTGAGCCACAGTACCCCAGTGCCCACTATACCCCCTCTCTGTTAACATCCACAGTACCACACCAGTACAGCCATAATGCTGCCGCATTGCCAGAAACAGTACCCCAAAACATGAGATGCATTGCATTTCGGTGAAGCCACTATACCCCCTCATTGTCAGCCACAAGCCACATTATACCTAGAGAGCAACCACATTGCCAACCACAATGACCTCACAGTGACAGCCAATATGAATATGCTGCAGCCTCCTCTCTTATTTTAATATCAAAGACAACTAAACGTTTGCCTTTCTTGTCCTGTACCAGAAGTTGGCACAAGAGCAGGAACTTCTGGCTTGACAGACTGCTTCTGCCAGGAGAGAGATGAGCAAAACCTCTTTCAAACCACAACTGTATTCTGACATCAGAACACATTGATTATAAATTAATTGGAAATTAAATTTTATTTTCATGTGACAATATTTAGTTAAGCAGTGCATGATGTATAAATATATTTGGGAGGAATCCAGCATACTTCGGAGGGAACACTGAAGGAAAATTCCATAGGGGAAAGAAAGTGCTTTCAGCTGGAATGTCCTTTTTATCTCACAGAGAGGAAAGACACAACAAACAAATAACAAAGAGGGCCAAAGATTATCTGAATGCCTGAATGCACAGTGTAATTGCAGGCTGTGGTGTGAACATACAGCAATTCTAAATATGTGCACTAATTGTTTTACTGAAATGATGGCAATAAAACAGTGTAATGTCACTTTAACGGCAGATGCTTATGTAAACTGTTGAGTACCTGCATTTCATGAAATCCAATGGTCTTTACAACTTTAGAGGAGAATTGTTCCAATAACAATTGAACAGTTTTTTTCCACAGACCCCCCTTCCCCAACTTTATGGCCAGTTTTACGGATATTTACAGTGCCTTAGAAAAGTATTCATACCCCTTGAACCTTTCCACATTTTTCACGTTACACCCACAAACTTAAATGTATTTTATTGGGATCTTATGTGATAGACCAACACAAAGTAGCAAGTAAGTGTGAAATGAAAAGAAAATGATACATGCTTTTCTAAATTTTAAATAAATAAAAATCTGAAAAGTGTGGCATGCATTTGTATTCAGTATCCTGTACTCAGATACTCCTAAATAAAATCCAGTGTGACCAATTGCCTTCAGAAGTCAATTAATTAATATATAGAGTTCACCTGTGTGTAATTTATTCTCAATATAACTACAGCTGTTTTGTGAAGCCCTCAGAGGTTTGTTAGAGACCCTTAGTGATCAAACATCATTATGACAACCAAGGAACACACCAGACAGGTCAGGGATAACGTTTCAGAAAAGTATAAAACATGGTTAGGTTATTAAAATATACATCTCATGGAACACTGTTCAATTCATCATCCGAAAATGGACGGAGACAGCACAGGAGGGAGAATCTGTCCAAAGGACAGCTATTAGCCGTGTACGCCACAAATCTAGCCTTTATGGAAGAGTGTCAAGAAAAAAGCCATTTTTTAAAACAATCCACAAGAAGTCCTATTTGAAGTTTGCCAAAAGCCATGTAGAGGACACAGCAAACACGGGGAAGAAGGTGCTCTGATCAGATGAGACCAAAGTTGAACTTGGCCTAAATGCTAAACGTTATGCGCGGCAGAAAACTAACAATGCACATCACCCTAAACACACCATCCCCACCGTGAAACATGGTGGTGGCAGAATCATGCTGTGGGGATTCGTTTCTTCAGCGGGGACAGGGAAGCTGGTCAGAGTTGATGGGAATCTGGATGGCATGAAATACATAGCAATCATTGAGGAAAACCTGGTAGAGGCTGCAAAAGACTGGGACAGAGCTTCACCTTCCAGCAGGACAACGACCCTTACCATACAGCCAGAGCTACAATGGAATGGTTTAGATCAAAGAATATTCGTGTTACAATGGCCCAGTCAAGATTTCAATATTGTTGTTCAAGGACGCTCTCCACACAATCTGACTGTGCTTGCGCTAAATTGCAAAAAAGAATGGGCAAACATTTCAGCCTAAAATTGTCCTTCAAATCCATACTAGAGAATTGTTATTCTATAAAGTGAAATGGAAAATGGTTACAAAGGGTCCTTCGCCTTGGAGGAATCACCACCTTCATGAATTGCATAGAGAGAGTATTGATTTCATTCAGAACTATGTAATACTTCATTTCTTCTATGGTGCCACTTCAGGAAAATAAACACTTAATGGGTTGCTGTACAACTGATGACAATGAGACACCCTGCGATGAGTTTAACAACATGTTTCCCTTTAAAACCCCCCTTTAAAGTCCAGCCCTATTAAAAAATTAAATTTTTCATGTGTGTGGTAGGTTACATTTTTAATGTTGTGGATATAGATCAGTCAAACGTGGTCAAAATGTAACATGCAAATATTATATATGCTAATAATGTAGGTTAGAACGTTGTAGACCCTTGAGACTTTTCTGTGGTTCTGGGGACTTTTTAGGAATTTCTGGCAAACGTATTAATGTCATATTATAGGACACACTTTTAATAAGAAGCAGCTGCAAGTATGTAGTCATAACATACATAGAGTCAACAATGCCTAAGTTTCATTTAGATGTTTCCCTGAGGACATGATTAACACTGTAAAACCTACGATAATATTTCATTGTGTTGCAGATAAAAGTTATAAGTTGGATCATGATTTTCACATGTAAACCTAGATCTGATGTGGTCAACGACAGTTTTCATAAACTATAATAGACTAAAATCTGAGGCATTTCTGGGACAGAGCATATGCTTGGCTGCCATGGTTTTCTTTTAGATCAAAGCCCATGATAATTAAAATAATATAAAAAACAGATACACCAAGTGTTGGGCCTGAGGGGGCAGTTATGCACCACCCTATCGAACCATGTACTAAGTTTAACACAATGTATCACTTTTTCCAAAAAATGATTGACTGACTTGGCAAGTAATGTAAATCTGTGTATTTTTTGTGATATGTACTTTTTTTTAGAAAGCTCACACTAGACATCAAGGCTTTATTACAAATGTGTCTGGATTAATACCATAAGGATTGGTCAGACTGGAGTACATGCCAGGAACACTAACATGCCCCAGAAGGATCAACCACATCAGAAAGACAATTCGTAGGGTTTCATGTAGTAAGTTGGAACTTAACATAAATACATAAATTCAGGAAAACTACTCCAGCTCTTTGCACTATTCTTTGGAAGTCTTTGATGTCTATGCCCAAGTAAAACAGGGTATTTCTGCTAATTTACTGAATGTGCAGATTCTAGTAAGAACAGAGCTGGGTGCAGTACAATGTAAACACTGTCCAATGGTACATTTAGTAAAATAAAACCTGACGATGAAGTGTTGGAAACAATTTGTGGTTGCGAATGTGAGAATTAGACGCTAGTCTATACTGTCTTTACTTTATAAACATTACTAAAATGCTTTATAATAATATTTATAATATTGTACCTGAATGCAACAGGGTACTAGAGCTTCCTTTCAGTTGTACAATTTTACCCAGTAAACTAAAGGCCTCTTTACACTGGCTGAAAATCGGCCAGTTAATTGCTAACTAGCATGATGATCTGCTGGTGTAAAGGTGCTGTCAATTACCTGATGAACAAGAGAAAAGCTTGTTCATCATATAATATAATTGTTTGTGCAGACACCATAATCATTGTTTGGTGGCCTATAGTACATCTAAACACGATGTGCTGCTGGCATCTGATAAAACATGGAAATATTTGTCTAATAGATTCACATGGAATGTGAAAGAAAAAAAACTACTGGATGGTTCCATATGACATTAAAGGCATAAGGAGGCGAAGTAGGAGCCCATAGAAGACTTATGCCTCTATATTACGGCTGTGTGGAGACGTAATACGCTGAGATGGCCTCACATTCGTTTGTGGATTAATGTGTTAACAGATTGCTAGCTGAATCTGAAAGCGCTGGGAAAAAGTGCATTGGGAGTGGAATGTATTAAGACTGGAGTTTCTTACAAACCCTGCTGATGTACGATACAGTGGAATTATTGTGAGGTAATAATTCTGGTGCATCTCTGGGAGTCCAGTCTGCCAGAAAATGAAATCTACACCAGCAAGGATGATACATTCCCCCCTGGTTTTTATAGATCATGTTGCATCCTAATAAAATCTTGAGTGTTAAAGACTATTGATGTTGGCCAACAATAAATCATCACTGCAATATGTGAAATAGTAGGAGAACGTATCACTTCAATAATAAACTCGAGACTAAAATACATTTTATCCAATGCTGATCAACAGTATTCTAGTATCCTTAGTAATGTGCTTGCCTCTGCCTTTAATCTTCCGTGAAAGGGTCACATTCCATTAACTTACTTTGTGATTGCTTGGTAGGACATTACTGTATCGTGAAATACCTAATTTGCTACACTTGTATAGAGGTCAAATATCACAACCTTTGTGGACAGTCTCTAAGCAAAAAGCATTTATGACTGGTTACTTACAATACTTGTCTCATGGATATTTTTAAGGACCCGTGGCCCAGTGAAATTAACTATTAATACTTTGTTGTTTGTAATTTAGATGTAACAAGATTTTCTGTTCAGGCTTAAAGCAACACATTGTTGAGATGGTTTCTTTGTAAAACGAATTACTGCTAGACATTAACATTCTTCTAGTATTGCAAAATGGAAGCATTACTCAAGATATAGAGATATACTAGAGATACTGCAGCAATACCGGCAACTTTACTTGTCCAAGGAAAATAGGATTCCATAGTATATGACTTGCTAAAACCGATTAAAGAATTAACTAAAAAAAATGAGTGTCTATTAGAATACTTGTACGGAGCTACACTGATTCTTATCCATGTCGTACAATTACTAGTATCTGACATGGCACACTGGTGAATGATTTTCTGGAGAGCCATAAATAAGGCTAGCACCATGAATATATTATTGGGTCTCAATATACTGATCTTACAAAGATACCTCTCTGTTGTTGGTGTCTGTCTGTGGATGACCCATATTAAAAAAGGGACTTTACAAATTAAAAACTAGATGGCTGCTAAGGAAAAGTACCCTTAGATAATGGAGGAACCTTGAAGCATTACTACTACTGGTCACTTACCCTTTCCAACTTTCCAATCAAATACATTTTATAAATGTAAAAAATATAGATACTTATTATTAAAAGTACTTTGTATTAACTACAAATTCAAAGTCACCTGTTTGAATTCATATCATATTTTTACTTATAGGATTTTTGAAGGCATCTGATTAACCTGAACACTGAAAATATGTAATAGACAAAACTAAACATTTTAAGAAGAAAGACTGCATTTACAAGACAGTTACAATTTCACATAGGGGTAGGAATTTTAAGCCCTCAGGTTTTACCCATGATCAGAGGATTGGAACATCTGCTCATGCCTGATAAAGCCAGAAGAAACCTCAATTAGAGGAATATTAACAGTCTGGAGGTAAGTAAAAGGGAACCCCTCCTCGGATCATGCTCCTTGGGTCACGCGCTGTCACATCTGGTGATAAATAGACAGCACAGAGATTACATGATGTGAGCTTCACCTCACAAAGGACCTGCAATTTCTTCCAACAATTCTGCAAGTTCTCAAAATGGAACATTCTGGATACTTTCAGAATACTTTCAGCCTAGGCCACGTTATGATGTAAAGTGACATCACTAGCCTAAGAAGAAGTCTAAGTGTTCATTGAGTGCTCAGTTGATTAGTGAGTATCCTGGGTGTTGGACCCCACTGATCTGGATGAACTATCCTGAAGAAATGTTTTCAAGGGTCACCAGATCCATATTCCATGAGACACTAATCAGAGTAGTGCCTGTGCTGAGTTTAGTCCTTGAGGAAAAACAGAAGTTTAATTTGCACTAGGCCTGTGTGCTATCCATGTACAAGGTGTTTCATACACAAATAGCACACAGAAAACATGGCCATTTGAATCAGGCCTTAAAAAGCAAAAAGTGCAAAATCTTTATAAATGTGCATGCAGAAGTGTCGCACTCTAGGGCAGTTTTTTATGTCATGGGCTTAAACTAGGTCAACAGCTTTGATTAGAGGTAAACCATAAAGTCCTATGTGATCTATGACAAGACCTACTAGATTACCTAACCATACTCATTATCTAAGCAGACAAAACATAGAGGCAGACAACAAAGCACTACTGAGCACTTTTTGTGATTTCAATATCTAACTGATGGATGCAGTCAAGGCTGTAGCTAAACTCTTGTTCAAAATGTTTCCAGATTTTCTAATGTACTTGTCTTGTAAAAGGCATGACCAAATGTGTTTTTTTTCTATAATGTATCTAAGAATCCGCACCACTGCAGCTACAATCACAAAATTTGGCACACATGTACATCAGGTGTCCGGGAGGTTTTTAGAACAGTTTTCAACTCTCCAGGACGTACCGTTCCTGAGATATTCCCAAAAAATGCATTAGCCAATAGTAGCCTGGTCACATGACCCTTATCAGCCAATAGAAGCTCACAGGCACACATCAGGTTTCTATGACAACCTAGCCAGTTCACTGCTTTAGGTCTGCATTAAAGAGGCAGAGCACTGTGGATGACAATGGTAAATGGGTATTCCCGGTTACCATAACTATAACTTATGTTTTAGACTAACTCATCATCAATCATTACCTCATATAATGTAAATTTTACATATTTACTGTTCAGTAGTAATAAAAGATGTTTTCTTCCACTGCTACCCACCTTCCTCCTAAATTACTATGGCATCGACCTGTAATTCCGGCCACCGTCAAAAGAAGGACTTAAAAGCACCACTTAAAAATATTGGTAAAAATCACCTTCTGTCAGCTGCAGGGGTGGGGGGAGGGTGACTTTCTCCCTGCAGCTCATTGCTCAGACTGCACAGTGCTGCTGCTGAGAGTGCTGCTGCTGTGTCCATCCAGGCCCTGCGCATGACAGAGGACAGGGAGTCTGAAAGCCAGACCGTCCAGCCTAAAACAAGACCTCTGGCCACCCTAGGGGCAGGCTGATGTTAGGGTGGCCAGATGTCCGGCTTTAGGCTGGACAGTCCAGTTTTCTGGCTACCTGTTCTCCGTCCGACACAGAGCCTGGACAGACACAGGGATGTCCACCCTTTCAGTAGCTCACACTCAGACAGCTTCTCCTCCATGTCTTCACGGAGCCAGGGGGGGGGCATGGTCTCATGTTTAGTGATGTGTCTTCATGGGAACTGGGGGGCGCTGTTTCACGTTTGGGGGAATGGCCGGTGAGATCTGGCTTTCTGGGGTGAAGACAGTGGCCACTCTAGCTGCTGTGGAGGTCACAGTTAAAGGGGCGGGCTTCTGTAGAGGTCACTGTTAAAGGGGTGGGCTTCTGTAGAGGTCACTGTTAAAGGGGCGGGCAGCTGTAGAGATCACTGTTAAAGGGGCGGGCTGCTGTAGAGGTCACTCTTAAAGGGGCGGGCTGCTGTAGAGGTAACTGTTTAACGGGCGGGCAGCTGTAGAGGTCACTATTAAAGGGTGGGCTGCTATAGAGGTCACTGTTAAAGGGGTGGGCCACTGTAGAGGTAACTGTTAAAGGGGCGGGCCGCTGTAGAGGTCTCTGTTAAAGGGGCGGGTCGCTGTAGAGGTCACTGTTAAAGGGGCTGGCCGCTGTAGAGGTCACTGTTAAAGGGGCGGGCCGCTGTAGAGGTCACTGTTAAAGGGGCAGGCACTGTAGAGGTCACTCTCGATATCTTTTAACGACACACACACACAAACAGTAAAAGAAATAAATTAAATATACCCGGGCGAAGCCGGGTCCTTCAGCTAGTATATATATATATATATATATATATATATACACAGTGCCTACAAGTAGTATTCAACCCTCTGCAGATTTAGCTGGTTTGATAAGATGCAAATAAGTTAGAGCCTTCAAACTTCAAACAAGAGCAGGATTTATTAACAGATGCATAAATCTTACAAACCAAAAAGTTATGTTGCTCAGTTAAATTTTAATAAATTTTAAACATAAAAGTGTGGGTCAATTATTATTCAGAGAAACTAATCAATATATATAACTCGTAAACGTTCCTAAATATAAATATCACTAAGTCTGAATAGAACGTTAAAACAAAAAAAAAAATAAAAAAATAAAAATAAATAAATCTTTATTCAAAAAGGTAAAAGTCTATGTCTCTTATTAATCAGACTTCTGTTCTAGAGAGTCCCTATGGGTGTATGTGATATGTATTCCCTGTTGGTATACTAAATATCTAACCATACAGGGACACCCATATATATAAGGGTAAGTCAAGAACAGCAAGGTGTAGTGCTATGATGAGTCACTACCGTATCAAAGCTAATATATAAAACATTATCGCCACCTCCAGGGTTGAGGACGGCGAGTCTAGACCGCTAATTTACTAGTCTGAGTGGGCTACCAACATAAAGCTGTGATGTCTGCCAAGCAATAGTGGTGCCAATTCACATGATTACATGCCCATTAACGCATGCAGGTGATAATGGGTTACTAGACCCACTCAGCTGTCCCCCGTTCGACGCGTTTCTGTGTGGTCTATAGCGCCACACTTCATCAGGAACTGGACAATCGCTATTATAGAAGAGCAAATAGGTGCCACCACATAGTAGCGTGGCGACGCGGTAACAGAATCCGGCGCTGTGATGGCCGTGTCTGGCCATGCACACGCCGAGCTTATAAGACTTAGACCCTGCCCACAGCAAGCGCGGTCATCAGGCCACAGCCAATAGGGGTGAAGGAGTGAAACACTCCCCCATTCCTCCCCTTGACGTGGGTTTTCATTATATACAGTGTTGCTGCTGTGGAGAATGCTGTGAATCGAAGGAATCTACAAGCGGCTATATACAGATACATAGCACCGCAGCATATTAAGATAGGAATACACCATCCCACAGTTCACTCTTTATAGCACACAGTATCGTATCCTCATCTGGGTATTATGGATATCTTCACTCCAGATATCCATATCCACATGTCACAGCTGATGTAGGGGTATCGATTGGTATCAAATATATAGCAAGGATTCATTCAGCAGTACATAACCAACCTCCAGCTGTTATATAGCTGGAGATGGGGCCAATGACAACTATATTCAAATAAAGCATGAAAAAGATATGTTGTCATTTAGTCCCTGTGGTTTAACAGTCTGCATCCTGAAGATCCATTGTGCCTCTTTCCTAAGAAGGGGCACATCAATATCTCCTCCTCTCATGGATCTCTTCACCTGCTCAATGGCTTGAAATCGGATCACTTCTTCATCACCATCATGACAATCACAGACATGACGGGCAATCGGTGTGTCTGCTCTCTTTTTAATATCCAATACATGCTCACCTATCCTTCTGCGAAACTCCCTTTTTGTCTTACCAATATATTGGATGTTCCAACAGCATGTCATTAGGTAGACCACACCCACACTTTTACAGTTCATAAGGGATCTCATCCCATATGTGATATTTGTGGAACTGCTGTGAAAGTATTTACCTTTATTGATATATTTGCAGAAGGAGCATGTGCCACATGGGACAGTACCGACAAAGTTGCTCCTCAGCCATGTTGAAGATTTACTAGGTTGATAGAGGCTGTGAACAAGATGGTCCCTAAGATTGCGATTTCTCCGGTATGTAATTGAAGGTGAATCAGTCAAGAGGGGTCCTATATCCACATCATTTTTAAGGATCCCCCAGTACCTGGAAATGATCTCTTTAATCTCTTTGTGAGATCTGTCATAGTTGGCCACGATCCTGAATGTACCTTCATTCACTTTATCCTTAGGATATAGTAGTTGTGCTCGATTGCTACTAACGGCATGTTGGTATGCTGTTTTAACTGTCTCCTGTGGATATCCCCGATTTAGGAAGCGTTCCTTCAGATCTCTCGCTGCTATCCTAAAGTCTGCAAATTCCCGAACAGTTCCTGCGAGCCCGCAGGTACTGTCCCTTGGGAATGCCTCTCTTTAGTGCAGTAGGGTGACCACTGTCCCATCTCAGGATGTTATTCGTTGCAGTGGGTTTCCTATATAGACAGGTAGTAATTCTACCATTTATATCCTTCTGGATAAGGAGATCCAAGAACGTGATCTGTTTGACGTTGATCTCACTTGTGAAGTAGAGCCCCACTTCATTTTTATTCAGTTCTGATACAAAACGATGAAAGTCTCCTTCGTGACCCCCCCACAGGATCAACACGTCATCGATATACCTTAACCAAAGGACTACCGATGACGTGAACTCCTCCATTGCTTCAGAAAAGACAAATTCACTCTCCCACCAGCCCAGGAACAAATTGGCATATGTAGGGGCACAGGCACTGCCCATGGCCACGCCCCTGAGCTGGTGGAAGACTTGTCCAGAGAAGCAAAATGTATTATGTGTTAAAACAAAGGATATGAGCTCCATAATCAATTTATTGTGGCGCTGGTGGTGTTCACCTCTTTGTTGAAGATAGAATTGTATGGCATGGCAGCCCTTATCATGGGGGATGGAGCTATAGAGTGCTTCAACATCAAGGCTTGCAAGCCAGACATTTTCTTCACATTGGACACCATCTAGACGCTTAAGGACCTCCATAGTATCTCTAACATAGGAGGGGAGCCCCTCAACAAATGGCCGTAGGATCACGTCAATATAAGTACTGATCCCTGAGGTGAGGCTACCTATCCCGGACACAATGGGACGACCTTTAAGGGGTGTAACCCCTTTATGGAGTTTCGGAAGGCTGTAAAAATTAGCCAGAATTGGATGTTCGGGGTATAAGAACGCCAGCTCCCTCTTATCAATAAGATGATCCTCCAGAGCCTGCTGTAGGATCTCATGCAGCTCCTTTCTATATGCTATGGTGGGGTCACCTGCCAGCTTTTTGTATGTAGCTTTGTCCGATAGAATATTCAGACACATGTCCTCATATTGTTGACGGTCGAGGATGACAATATTTCCACCTTTGTCTGAAGGTTTGATGACAACATTGTCATCACCCTCCAACCGTTTGAGAGCCGTACGTTCTTCCCAAGTCATGTTGTCAGCCATATTGTATCTCATATCCTTATTAGTGCCCAAGATCTTAAGTTGCTCAGTGACCATGTTCACAAAAATATCAATCGGGGTGTTATCCCCAATTGGTGGGTATCTTTTAGATGGTAACCCTAGATTAGTGAACGGGCCATCCCCTATGTTTTGTTGCCCTTCTTCATAGAGGCCTGCAAGGAGCTGGACATCAGTGAGGTCCTGTTCCTCAATCCCCAGCTCCTGACAGGCACGTTTGTCATAATTAATGAAGAATTTCTTCCATTTAAGTTTTCGGGCAAACAAGTTAAGATCTTTGACCCAGGTGAATATATCAGGGGTCCTCATAGGTACACATGACAGGCCCTTCCTAAGTACATTCATTTCTATCTCAGTAATCATGCGTGTACTCAGATTCACAATTTGTAAGTCGTCGCTCTTGGTGAGTTTGAGGGGGGTCAGTTTTGCTTTCTGCTGTTCCGCAGAAAGTATTCTGACACCGGAGGAGTATTCTCTAAAAAATCACTCCTATTACCTCGTCCCCTTCTTCCTCTACCTCCACGGTATCTGCCCCTGTTTGGTCGTGATCCGATTTCAAGCCATTGAGCAGGTGAAGAGATCCATGAGAGGAGGAGATATTGATGTGCCCCTTCTTAGGAAAGAGGCACAATGGATCTTCAGGATGCAGACTGTTAAACCACAGGGACTAAATGACAACATATCTTTTTCATGCTTTATTTGAATATAGTTGTCATTGGCCCCATCTCCAGCTATATAACAGCTGGAGGTTGGTTATGTACTGCTGAATGAATCCTTGCTATATATTTGATACCAATCGATACCCCTACATCAGCTGTGACATGTGGATATGGATATCTGGAGTGAAGATATCCATAATACCCAGATGAGGATACGATACTGTGTGCTATAAAGAGTGAACTGTGGGATGGTGTATTCCTATCTTAATATGCTGCGGTGCTATGTATCTGTATATAGCCGCTTGTAGATTCCTTCGATTCACAGCATTCTCCACAGCAGCAACACTGTATATAATGAAAACCCACGTCAAGGGGAGGAATGGGGGAGTGTTTCACTCCTTCACCCCTATTGGCTGTGACCTGATGACCGCGCTTGCTGTGGGCGGGGTCTAAGTCTTATAAGCTCGGCGTGTGCATGGCCAGACACGGCCATCACAGCGCCGGATTCTGTTACCGCGTCGCCACGCTACTATGTGGTGGCACCTATTTGCTCTTCTATAATAGCGATTGTCCAGTTCCTGATGAAGTGTGGCGCTATAGACCACACAGAAACGCGTCGAACGGGGGACAGCTGAGTGGGTCTAGTAACCCATTATCACCTGCATGCGTTAATGGGCATGTAATCATGTGAATTGGCACCACTATTGCTTGGCAGACATCACAGCTTTATGTTGGTAGCCCACTCAGACTAGTAAATTAGCGGTCTAGACTCGCCGTCCTCAACCCTGGAGGTGGCGATAATGTTTTATATATTAGCTTTGATACGGTAGTGACTCATCATAGCACTACACCTTGCTGTTCTTGACTTACCCTTATATATATGGGTGTCCCTGTATGGTTAGATATTTAGTATACCAACAGGGAATACATATCACATACACCCATAGGGACTCTCTAGAACAGAAGTCTGATTAATAAGAGACATAGACTTTGTCAATTATTATTCAACCCCTAGGTTTAATATTTTGTGGAATAACCCTTGTTTGCAATTACAGCTAATAATCGTCTTTTATAAGACCTGATCAGGCCAGCACAGGTCTCTGGAGTTATCTTGGCCCACTCCTCCATGCAGATCTTCTCCAAGTTATCTAGGTTCTTTGGGTGTCTCATGTGGACTTTAATCTTGAGCTCCTTCCACAAGTTTTCAATTGGGTTAAGGTCAGGAGACTGACTAGGCCACTGCAACACCTTGATTTTTTCCGTCTTGAACCAGGCCTTGGTTTTCTTGGCTGTGTGCTTTGGGTCGTTGTCTTGTTGGAAGATGAAATGACGACCCATCTTAAGATCCTTGATGGAGGAGCGGAGGTTCTTGGCCAAAATCTCCAAGTAGGCCGTGCTATCCATCTTCCCATGGATGCGGACCAGATGGCCAGGCCCCTTGGCTGAGAAGCAGCCCCACAGCATGATGCTGCCACCACCATGCTTGACTGTAGGGATGGTATTCTTGGGGTCGTATGCAGTGCCATCCAGTCTCCAAACGTCACGTGTGTGGTTGGCACCAAAGATCTCGATCTTGGTCTCATCAGACCAGAGAACCTTGAACCAGTCTGTCTCAGAGTCCTCCATGTGATCATGAGCAAACTGTAAACGAGCCTTGACATGACGCTTTGAAAGTAAAGGTACCTTACGGGCTCGTCTGGAACGGAGACCATTGCGGTGGAGTACGTTAGTTATGGTATTGACTGAAACCAATGTCCCCACTGCCATGAGATCTTCCCGGAGCTCCTTCCTTGTTGTCCTCGGGTTAGCCTTGACTCTTCGGACAAGCCTGGCCTCGGCACGGGAGGAAACTTTCAAAGGCTGTCCAGGCCGTGGAAGGCTAACAGTAGTTCCATAAGCTTTCCACTTCCGGATGATGCTCCCAACAGTGGAGACAGGTAGACCCAATTCCTTGGAAAGGGTTTTGTACCCCTTGCCAGCCTTGTGACCCTCCACGATCTTGTCTCTGATGGCCTTGGAATGCTCCTTTCTCTTTCCCATGTTGACCATGTATGAGTGCTGTTCACAAGTTTGGGGAGGGTCTTAAATAGTCAGAAAAGGCTGGAAAAACAGATAATTAATCCAAACATGTGAAGCTCATTGTTCTTTGTGTCTGAACTACTTCTTAATACTTTAGGGGATCCAAACAGAATTCTGGTGGTTTGAGGGGTTGAATAATAATTGACCCACACTTTTATGTTTAAAATTTATTAAAATTTAACTGAGCAACATAACTTTTTGGTTTGTAAGATTTATGCATCTGAAAATAAATCCTGCTCTTGTTTGAAGTTTGAAGGCTCTAGCTTATTTGCATCTTATCAAACCAGCTAAATCTGCAGGGGGTTGAATACTACTTGTAGGCACTGTATATATATATATATATATATATATATATATATATATACACACACATATATATTTTTTTTATTTTTTTTTTTATAAAACATAGTTTATTAATGTAAATGTTAAAGAGTCACTGAGTTTTTGTAATAGAGACTTATCAGAAGTTTTTGATGATGTGGGTCTGAGAATTGAGACTTCTACCGATCGCTGGAATGAGGAGAAAAGTGCTTGCATGTCACGCTCTCTCTTCTTGGAATGGAATCATTGTTCAAAACTTTTGATATGTCTCTATGACATACAACACTTTTCTAAAAAGTCAGTCAAACTTTAATGCTAGCTTATATCACTTACCATACCATTTCAAATTATGCCTCTGGAAGGAAAGTACTTAGGCCAATTCTAGGTTCCAGTATAATAAGAGCATTGAAATTATACATATGGGACTGACATTGTATATTCAACAATACCTTCTTTGTAATTGCAATGCAGACAGTCATCCTGCAGAGTGAGACTGATGGAAACAACATTTTCAATAAGTAAACTAATGTTTGAAACTGCAGACAATTCAAAATGAGACTGCCTTTCTGCTAAAAAGAACTGAAAGAAGTAGACCATTTTATCCCACTGCTCCACCCTAGTCTGATGTTCAGCAGATACATTTAATACACATGTAAATGTTTCCAGGTGTAATGACTGCATACAGCAGGACTGTTTTAATAGCCTCGCTGGGGATCACCATGCTTATGGAATAGAAATCATTTGGCACTGTTGCTGGAAAAGTTTGAGGCATTTGTGAAAGTTTTTAGGGTTGGAGTCAGCACAGAACAGACATTGCTTCAGAAAGGTGTAGACCTGACTGGTTTCTTTAGTCACTGATGTCATAGGCAACCAGTCCTTGTGTGATTTACAGAGCTTTCACAATTTTCTAGAATAATTTGAGATTGCTTTGTAAACTTTATTGCATTTAGAATCACTCATGTTATCTTTTGGAAACCATGTTCAGTAAACTGGTCACCAGAAGTATGCAAAGTCTAAAACAAAGAGAATTATAGACTGAAAGGAATTTTCCAAGATTCTGATCTAGAAGGCCTAGATAGGTCATCAATATCAGATTGGCTGGGGTCCAACTTCTGGCATCCCCGCCAATGAGATGTTTGAAGAGGCCACTTCGCATGTAACTATGTTAGCATGACTGTTAGTAGTTACAAAACCTTGCTCACTTAACTCATACAATATGGGATATATCTAATATCCTAATACCAATACACTCGATCCTATGCTAAATCATTGTTCCTGGGCAGCAGAGTGCTGTTTTTATACAGCACGATCTACTGCCCGGGAATGTTAATTGGGGTGTCTGCACCTTAGATCATTTCACCCAATGAACAAGCATTTTGCTCATTTACCTGGTGATCTGCAGCACCTTTAGACGGGTAGGTAATTGGGAGTGCTTGTAGAAATGTTAATTTACGATAATCGGCCCAAACATCAGGCTGTGTAAATCCAGCTTTGGTGGTGGGCTGACCATTATGTCATTAGGGCAATGCCTGAAGTCCCATGGCTAGTGGGGGCTCTCTACCTCTAGTTACTATACTTCTGAAAGTACAGCCCTGAAAAAACACATGTATGACAGCAATAGTGGTTGATAAGGGGCCCACGACTTTTAATACCCAATGACCCAGATTGCGCTCACTCCACGCTTAGACCACCTAAATATCTATTAATAATAAAACAAATCATTATACAACCAACCAGTCTCTCTTTGGGGTCTATCATCTGCAGATGCTGAATTAGCGAATATTTAACAATGTATGTAAGTTAATAATAGATTTGCTTAATGAATAAAGTGAAACAGTCTGTAAAAGGGGGGCTCTAAATAGGAGGCAACTGCTGCTCCCCCCCACAGTAGTGAAAAGAACTGAAGTTTTTATCTGGTCTAGAACATCAGCTCAGGCTAGGGCAACTACTGACTGCAGTGCCATCAGCAATTTTACTTACTATGAAAAATACATATAGAAATTGCATGTATATTGAATTTTATAAATGTGCATTGGTTGGAGAGCCGCTATGTAACAGTTCTTTTACATTTTTAAAATAGTTGTTGACATGTAATGAGACAATAAAGTTGGCCATCAGACACAACTATTTAGTTTTAAACTTGCTATAGATGTAAAAGACGAGCTGCTGACTGAAACTTCTGACAAAAGCTTAACGTATCAGCAGGACAAAGGATAACTATGCTGAGCTCCAGCATGCCTTGTTCTCTTGTTGTTTGCCATTTGGGGACAGTTGGGAGATCAGACACACTTTAGATTGTCTGCCATCATTTGTGTAATGAGTTTGTACAGCTTAAGGGGCACTTACATCAAAAAGGTCTATTTTTTGACTCATTTATAGAGAACATTTTTTAGAATCTTTGTCTATTTTTGTTTTTCCTTTTGGTAGTACTATGCCATTGAAAATGAAAGACAACATATTGTCCTCTTTTAGCAGTCAAAACAGAGAGATACAATCCTATATAGATAGGTAATCCATTGTCAGTTTACTGCTGCTGTGAAGGGAAGATTTTATGTGCTAGTATAATAGTCGATCTAGAACTGGGATGACAGTATGACAGCTCTATTGTTCTCTTGATAGACCCAAAAACAGATGGACATATAAAAGCATTATACTTATCAGTGTAATGCAAGACTGTTTGCCATGCTAAAAGTCCAAACAAAGAAGTTAAAGCATGAGGACAGGAAATAAAATACACGGAATACATGAAATTATTTCCAATAAACCATCCACCGTTTTTTTTTTGTAAAAAAATTACATAGCATATTAACATATAAACTGTCTATATGTGAGAAAAATGTGATGGTAGTGTCTCTTTAAAGGGAATGTGTCATCAGAAAATTACCTATTGTTTAAATCAAGTTTATGTTAACCAAATTTTTATTGTTTTAAAATTTCCATGTAACTGTCTAAAAAAAAACCTAAAATTCAACAGTTCTTGCACTACCCACTAAATCTAATAATAAGAGATTTCCTGTTACGTGCATTTCACTATTCAGCTGTCATTTCATTATCATCAGAGACAGGATTACGATGACCGATATCACCTATATGTAGTTGTAGATAGCACAGGATCCACCATTTACAAAAAGTGATGTAATAGCTGGTCTACTCCATCTCTGTACAATTCACATAGCATGTCCAGAAAACGCTCCCACAAAAGTGGGTCAGCCGGCCAATCTCTAAATACTGTTAAAAACAGCTCAGGCAAGATAGCCACCCCCATAATCATGTACTGAAAATGGAATAAAAACTGTACAATTAGAAAATAAAAACAAATTAGAAAAAATCTATTTGTCACTATCTGATTTTAATTGGCGGAAAAAATATAGGTGACACTTATAGGTGACACATTCCCCTTAAATTAGAATATTAGAAGTTTTTATATATTGCAAAATAATATATAAACTGATATTAATTACCCTCTTAACGTTTCTTGTCCTCTCCTTCTCACCCTGAGTGCTTGTCTGTCTTCATAGCCTGCAAACCTGTCCACTTGATGGTCACCGAGTTCCAGCTGGCCCTGAGCTTTCTCTGCATACCACAGTGCTGTACATCCCAGCATAAATTTGGCCAGCCATATCACCCCCATGATGATAGGGGTTGAAGGTTTTGTCCAATTTCCCTAATTACTTTTCTTGACTGCTTATTGCAGTTGTTCTGATGAAGGAAGATTGACAATATTCCTGAGCATAGAGATCTCCAGTCCTGTCGCACTCCTGTAGAGGCTGAAAAGAAAATGACATTTTATTGGGTTATTAATAGAACATCCATCACAAAGGTGGACATAGTTCTTAGTACAGATAGAGAAAAGCAAAAACTATCCTAGCCTTTAATATCATGTCCCCCCCTTTTTTCAGACACATTCAGGAGTATTCACCAATGTATAACTCAGTTGAAATGCTCAGGCATCCCAAAAGGAAAGACTAAGTGGTTACCATGAATATCATTTTGACAATCCTATGAGAACCAATTAAAATAATGGACTTTTACTTATTAACAATACCACTAGTGGACAGGGAACACCAGGGGCGTTGCTAGGCTAAAACATTCGGGGCCTGGGCCCCCGATGTTTCCTCCTAGGCCCCGAATGTCCTGCCTGCCATCTAGATACAATTGTATTGCTGTCCTCAGGACGGCAATAGAATCAAATCTAAAGCACTGCAAGTGGTGAAGGACATGTGGTGACATCACAGGTCATGTGATCGGTGCAACAACTGAGAAGGAACTGCGATGATGTCATTGGTCACATGTCATCATGTGACCAATGCAGGAGAGGCTCCACAGTGAAGAGAACTGGAGGGGAAGAAGCTCTGCTGAGGTCTTCTATGAGGAGAGATAAGTAAAGGGAGAGGCAGAGTAATGCTGGGAGTTGTAGTTATTTAACTGGGACTGTATGTTAGGGCTGAAGAGAGGGATGTTATTTATATGGGACTGAATGTTCAGGGGTGATGCTATTTACATTGGACTGAACGTTGGAGGGGGATGTGGGAGGGAGTGATGTTATTTACATGGGACTGTATGTTGATGGAGGCTGAGGGAGGGAGTGATGTTATTTACATGGGACTGTATGTTGAAGGGGCTAAAGGGAGGGAGTGATGTTATTTACATGGGACTGTATATTGGAGGGGCTGAAGTTATTTACATGGGACTGTATGTTGGAGGTGGCTGTGTGAGGGGGTGATGTTATTTACATGGGACTGTATGTTGGAGGGGGCTGTGGGAGGGGGCGATGTTATTTTCATGGGATTGTATGTTCAAGGCGGCTGCGGGGGGAGTGATGTTATTTACATGGGACTGTATGTTGGACGGGCTGAAGGGAGGGGGTGATGTTATTTACATGGGATTCTTTTTTGGAGGTGGCTGTGTGAGGGAGTGATGTCATTTACATGGGACTGTACATTGGACTGGCTGAAGGGAGGGGATGATGTTATTTACATGGGACTGAATTTTGGAAGGGGCTGAGGGAGAGAGTGATGTTGTTTTCATGGGACTGAATTTTGGGGGGGAGGGGGGTTCTGGTGTGGAGGGTGAGGGGGTGATGTTATTTACATGGGACTCTACGGCCAAGGGAGGGAAAATCATTTTATTTACATGGGACTGTATGGTGAAGGGGCTGAGGAATCATCATTGCTGAGGGCACTAGGGGACATTATAACAGTAGGGGCAGTATAAATACTGGGGGCACTTCAGGGCAAGCATTATAACAGGAGGGGGCGATATAAATACTGGGGGCACTGTAGGGGTATTATAAATCCAGGGGACATTAGGCATTCTTAGTACTACTGGGGGCTCTATAGGAAGGACTTATAGATCCGCCTAATTTCTACTAAGAGCACTATGGGGGCCTTATTACTACTGAGGGGTCTGTGGAGCGCTTTAGTACCACTGGGAACAATAGGGGGGACTTATTTCTACTGGGGGTTCTGTGAGGGCATTATTAATACTGGAGGGCTCTTCTACTAATGGAGGCACTCTTGTGGAGCATTATCACTGTTGGGTTCAGTAGGGGGCAGTATTACTAATGAGGGCATTCTAGAAGGGAATTAATATTGGTGGGACTATGAGGAGCACTATTACTATGGGGGCACTATTACTATGGGGAGCACCCATATTTTTGCAGGATAGTATTTGGGTGTATTGGGGGGCACACTGAGCAGCAGGATAACACTGTGGGGACTCCGGGTTGGGAGATGATGAAATGTGAGGAAGCTAAGATATTTGTGTGTCACACTTTGCAGAGACAAGGCGGTTGAGAGAAGTTGTCCAGACCGAAATGGAGAAGATGATGACAGAGAAGATCTACATCAGAGGAGACGTCACCTGGAGGCCCTGGATGTGAAAGGTAAGTGCTGCTGCGGAAGGGGGGGGGGTCAGGTGGTCGACTTTGAGAATTGGGCCATATGCATTGGGGCTTGGGCCCAGGATCTTTTGAGACCCTAGCAACGCCCCTGGGGAACACATTAGGTGGAAGATAGTCTCAGTTAGTAGGAATTAGTCTGATCATTTCACATTTTTCACACAAATGATTCTGTAAAATATAATTGGAAATGCTGCTCACAACAACATATACATGCCATTGCAGATGATGAACAGCTGAAGCAAATCCAATATATCCAACCACAGTTTCAGCAAATATCTCCTGGGTGTTGGCCAGAGCAAATGCTCGTTGGCATAAAACTTTCAGACAGCTATTGGTTTAGCCAGTTATATATGGCCATTTTGATTCAAACCTGTGCAATATGTATAGGGAGCTTTGGACACACAAAACATGGATCATATTGAATGTTTAGACCTTCTGCCCTTTTAAGTCAATTTATATTCTATATAGTGATACCAGACCCTGTCCCCTGTACACTGTAGAAGCCAGCTGACCTATTAGAGTGTTTTAGCTCTTAAGATCTCATTATATCCTATAGGGAGAAGACCCACATACAGGAGATAGAGAGGTTGAGGGATTTTCAAAATTGAAGTATAACTAACCTCATAGCCACAATGAAAAGACATAACAAAACATTTTTAAGAGTAATGATGGAGCCATAGCATTATCTTAAAGGATTTTTCCAGGATTATTATGTTTTTATATGTTCATTTCTTATCTCATGTACATCTCCCACATGCTTTTTTTTCAATTTGGACTCTCCTGACCTGTTTTTACCATGTAAATCACTCTGGTTTGTTTCCATCCTGTATGTAGCACTTCCCGTTGCTGCAGCCAAGCAAACCCATGATGCACTTCCTCCTAGATCTACAGTCTAATGTGTTAATTCTGCTTTTAACCACTCCAATTGCAAAGCTAGTGCCCTCCTGAGAATGCTACCAACAGTGCCTCCTGTCAATGCAACCAACTGTTAAGTCCAAACAGCATTGTAGCTTTGATCAATGACATCACCACACAGTTGTCATCACAGGTTGCTGCTCTCCTACCAGCTACTAATAAAGACTCACGGTGCTCCATTAAACAATTCCACTTTTCTGTACTGCTAATAGCTCAGATGTTCTGTGGTTTTTGATAAGTATAGTGGACACCTGTCCAGTTTTGCCAGTAAGGCTACGTTCACATGTCCGTCATGCGTGACATGGCAGCCGGATCTGGCACCAATGCCGGATGCAACTTTTTGTACGTCCGAAACCTGTCATTCATGCCAGAACCGGCATGAATGGGGGCCGGACCACAGCCAGACCCCATTATAGTCAAGCGAGATCTGGCGGTGAACTGTAGAATCAGTAGGCAATGCCAGGTCTGGTGAAATCCAACAGGCTGCTCTTTGTCGAATATGCTGCCGTAGATGTGAACAAACTTTTACAGATACCAATTTCTAATTTTTATAAATATATTTTGAAGTTTTAGAGAAATGTAAGTTAAATAGCTCATATATAGAATTACCTAACATAAAATGTAGTAACCTTTTATACATAATGTATTATTTGTACTGATCCTGAGCTTTAGTATAGTCTGGAACAGTGCTTTTTATACTGTCAAATGGGCCTCATTGGTGAGCTACCTCCCAGTTGTTGGCAAGGCACAGCTGGGGAGGCAGATTTGCTGGGAGCATTCATATTCTGCACAAGCATCTCTATGGTTGCACCAATCTCTGGTTTAACAACGTAATTTACACTTTTATTTTGATTGTTCTAACATTTCACTGGAGACATATTTTAAGAAATGTAGGTAATTTTTAAAATGTTTGACATGAATTATGATCACTGATGATACCTAGGAATGACCATGTTTAGGCTGATGAGGTCTTAGTAGACAAAGGTTGAAAAGCCCTAGTCTATAATATGCCCTAGTCTTTACCACCTATTGGTAGACTTACTTTGCAACAGAATTTTGAGCCAGAGGTTTGGCACAAAATGTTGCATCTTAAGCTACACCTCCTTTTTCCCGCAAAGCCATGCACCCGTGGCAGACAAGACATATTGAAATATTCTATTTGGCGTACACCAGAATTCAGGCACAGCCACAATAGTAAATATGGGCCATTGGTCATTAGGGTGCTTTTGTTTATCCAGTGAGAATGGTCTGTGACAAGTGTCCTGTTTTTATGTACACATTTAGATTTATTGATGTCTTTTTGCTTATTCAATGAAGAGGGATATTTCCATAAAAGAAATTGCACTATGACAAGGCCATTCACCTGTCATAAGGCTAGTTTCACACTTGTATTTATCAGATCCGGCAGTCTGTCCCGGCGGAGAACAACCTATTGGAGTCCACCGGATCTGTCCTAGACAGATACTGCTGTTTACCACAGGATGCCTGCCATTAACTATAATGGGTTACAGCCGGGATCCAGACGGTTTTTGGCATGAGTGCCGGGTCTCAGCCGGGCAAAAACAGCAGTATCCGGCTAGCCAGGTGAACTCTGGCGAGCTGTTCTCTGCCGAAACAGCCTGCTGTGAAACTAGCCTTACTCTACTTTAAGAAAACGGATTTTATTAACATGCCACTGTTATTTAATTGACCTGCAACATTAAATTGTTCTTATTTTTCCTATTTTCAACTTTTTTAGCCTTCTGGCCCCATTCACACCTAATATTTCCTTCAAACAGGGCTTTTTATGCATTTTGAAAAACACATACATACTACAATATAATAAACATAAAAAGGCAATGCAAAAAAACACTTGCTGTTGATTTTGAAGAGCTTTTTGCAAAATGAAGAGCCATGGCACAAAAATGTGAAACCCACACCACACACTTCTATTTTAAAAAAGTCACTACCAGTCAAAAACACATATAAAATGCCACAAACAAAAATTCATTGTTTTAGTATGAATTGATGTTTTTCTATCCACTCATGACACCCAATGATAAAACAAATAACAAAGCCTAAAAAAGGCATGTTTTATCAGGTCAAAATTTGTGATTTGTAAACTCCAATTTCTTAAATACTTATTCATCTTTCTCCTGAAAGTCATGTACATGATAAACCTACATATCAAACACTGAGGTAATCAGAATTGCTCCATTTACAATCAAAATTGGTCCAACAATTTATTTGTAGGGGCATATGAATGAGTCAGCAAAGTGCAAGCTCCAGTTTATGGCGGTCTACAATCTGCGAATGGACTCCATACTGCAGCCTGTGGTTTGCTGATGGAATTGCCATATGTATGTAGATAAGTATAGTATAGCACTATAACCCTGAAAGATAATTAGATGAACATAATTTGGCCTTCTATAAACACATAAATATGTATATTCATACATACTTGGTCTCAGTCTGGTTTTTGAGACCATGTGGAGTGGGCTTCTGAGATTTGCTC
>ONZH01028934.1:0-35794 GCA_900303285.1 Rhinella marina
AGCCACATCTCCGTCTGCTGCAATATGGCGTCCCTCACCTCTGGGGCCGCTGTGCTTCCTGTCGCCCAAGCTGATGAGCTTAAGCACCGCCTGCTGACGTCTCCCCGCGCCAGTGCTGCAACGCTTCCAGCTAGCGCTGAGGGCGATGTTAAGGCAGAGGAGGAGGAGGAGGAGGAGGAAGGGGGGTTTATCAGAACCCATGCTGGCAATCTTGGGCGGGGGTGGTAGGTAGGCCGTCTCTGTTTGCGACCCCGTCCCCGCTTCCACTAACATTCACCCAGTGTGCCGTCAAAAGAATGTAGCGTCCCTGGCCGCAAGCGCTTGTCCACGAGTCGGTGGTCAAAGTGGACCTTTGCGCTGACTGCGTACCTCAGGGCCCGCCTGATGTTACGCGACACGTGCTGGTGCAGGGCGGGGACGGCACTCCGGGAAAAGTAGTGTGGCGGCTGGGGACGGAATAGCGAGGTGCGGCAGCCGCCATCAGGTCGCGGAAGGCCTGCGTCTCCACAAGCCTAAACGGCAACATCTCCAGGGCCAGCAGTTTGGAGATGTGGCAGTTTAAGGCTTGGGCTTGGGGGTGACTCGAGGCGTACTTCCGCCTGCGGTCGAACGCCTGCGAGATGGACAGTTGATGGGACGAGGAGTGTGAAGGTGCAGGCGAAGAGGCGGGGGAAGGGAGGGGAGGCTGAAGGAGAAGGCCCCAAAGTAGCCGAGGCAGAGGCAGATGTGGAGGTGTCCTGGCTGGAGGTCTGGACCGCAGTGGCAGCACACAACAAAGGGAAGAGGCAGTGGCAGGAAGACCGGGCGCAGTTTGTATTGCGTTTGCTCTCTCCCACTCAGCCCAGTGCTTGACTTCCAAGTGACGCCGCATTGCCTGAGGTGGTCAGATTGCTCTTCTCAGAGCCCCTACTCAGTTTTGAGTGGCAGAGTGTGCAAACCGCGCTCAGTTTGTCATCCGCACAAACATTAAAATATCTCCACACCACAGAAGTACGAGGCCTCGATGGGGGAGCTTCGCGCGACTGGCCGCTGCCGGGAACAGCTTCGCCCTGCTGGCTGTGGCCTCACTTCTCTGTCTGAACTGTCCTCCTGCCTGTGGCCATCCCTCTGCTGTGGCCATGCCTCTGCCTGTGGACATGCCTCTGCCTGTGGACATGCCTCTGCCTGTGGACATGCCTCTGCCTGTGGACATTCCCTCTGCCTGTGACATCCCTCTGCCTGTGGACATCCCTCTGCCTCTTGCTGCCTTTTTTCGGTGCTGCGGCAGAACCACCGACCTCTCCACTGCTTTCCTCGCTGGACATCAACCCCTGGCCAAGTGGGGTCGGTCATTTCGTCATCCACCAGCTCCTCTTCCACTTCCTCACTCTGCTCCTCCTCCTGCCCACTGGACATTCCAACAGCCTCCCTTGATGGCAACTGCGTCTCATCATCATCATCGCTCATGATAACAGATGCTGGCTCAGGGTCCACATCAGCAGGAGATGGCGAAAACTCCAGTGTTTGGGCATCACTAACAACAATATTCCTCTGCTAGCTCCTGGATTTTCCGGCACATCTGAAAAAGGACCCGAAAAGAGCTCCTGGGGGGGTCAATGGTGGGATGACTCTGTTGGCCAGGTGTGGAGGAAGGAGGGTCAGAGTGAGACTGTGTGGATGACTGGCTGGTGGACAACTGTGTGGAAAGCGCTATCGGCTATCCATTGCACCACCTGTTCAACCTGCTCAGGCCTCAACAGCGGTGGTAACCCGCCCCCTGCTTAACTGTCCATAAAAGCAGGGATTCTGGATGAGCGGGATCCTGCGCTGACCCTCACCAGCACGCATTGTATCCCCACTGGCTTCAACAAGGCCCCCAACAGCATTTCCGCGCCCCCCGTCCTCGTCCACGTCCTATTCCGCTAGCCCCCCGCCGCATTTTGTTTTTTTTTACAATATTTTGCCTTCACAGCCGTGAAATTAGTTTGCAAGAGAACGCACAGTACAGTTGCCAGTTAAGGCCTATATATTGTATTTTTCAAGTACACAGCAGTGTACTAAGTGATCAGACGGTGTGTATGAACAACAGTTATTGAGAGAACCCACAGTACAGTTGCCAGTTATAAGGCCTATATATTGTATTTTTCAAGGTACACAGGCTTTTATTAAGTGATCAGACGGTGTGTATGAACACCAGTTATGAGAAATTACTTTGCAAGAGAACGCACAGTACAGTTGCCAGTTATAAGGCCTATATATTGTATTTTTCAAGGTACACAGGCCTTTTATTAAGTGATCAGACGGTGTGTATGAACACCAGTTATGAGAAATTACTTTGCAAGAGAACGCACAGTACAGTTGCCAGTTATAAGGCCTATATATTGTATTTTTTCAAAGGTACACAGCAGTGTACTAAGTGATCAGACGGTGTGTATGAACACCAGTTATGAGAAATTACTTTGCAAGAGAACGCACAGTACAGTTGCCAGTTATAAGGCCTATATATTGTATTTTTCAAGGTACACAGGCTTTTATTAAGTGATCAGACGGTGTGTATGAACACCAGTTATGAGAAATTACTTTGCAAGAGAACGCACAGTACAGTTGCCAGTTATAAGGCCTATATATTGTATTTTTCAAGGTACACAGCAGTGTATTAAGTGATCAGACGGTGTGTATGAACACCAGTTATGAGAAATTACTTTGCAAGAGAACGCACAGTACAGTTGCCAGTTATAAGGCCTATATATTGTATTTTTCAAGGTACACAGCAGTGTATTAAGTGATCAGACGGTGTGTATGAACACCAGTTATGAGAAATTACTTTGCAAGAGAACGCACAGTACAGTTGCCAGTTATAAGGCCTATATATTGTATTTTTCAAGGTACACAGGCCTTTATTAAGTGATCAGACGGTGTGTATGAACACCAGTTATGAGAAATTACTTTGCAAGAGAACGCACAGTACAGTTGCCAGTTATAAGGCCTATATATTGTATTTTTCAAGGTACACAGGCCTTGTATTAAGTGATCAGACGGTGTGTATGAACACCAGTTATGAGAAATTACTTTGCAAGAGAACGCACAGTACAGTTGCCAGTTATAAGGCCTATATATTGTATTTTTCAAGGTACACAGGCCGTTTATTAAGTGATCAGACGGTGTGTATGAACACCAGTTATGAGAAATTACTTTGCAAGAGAACGCACAGTACAGTTGCCAGTTATAAGGCCTATATATTGTA
The DNA here is from genome assembly GCA_900303285.1 of Rhinella marina. Classification (NCBI taxonomy): domain Eukaryota; kingdom Metazoa; phylum Chordata; class Amphibia; order Anura; family Bufonidae; genus Rhinella; species Rhinella marina. Next base: position 3,224 of record ONZH01028934.1, read on the forward strand.
TTTTTCAAGGTACACAGCCGTGTACTAAGTGATCAGACGGTGTGTATGAACACCAGTTATGAGAAATTACTTTGCAAGAGAACGCACAGTACAGTTGCCAGTTATAAGGCCTATATATTGTATTTTTCAAGGTACACAGCAGTGTACTAAGTGATCAGACGGTGTGTATGAACAACAGTTATGAGAAATTACTTTGCAAGAGAACGCACAGTACAGTTGCCAGTTATAAGGCCTATATATTGTATTTTTCAAGGTACACAGCCGTGTATTAAGTGATCAGACGGTGTGTATGAACACCAGTTATGAGAAATTACTTTGCAAGAGAACGCACAGTACAGTTGCCAGTTATAAGGCCTATATATTGTATTTTTCAAGGTACACAGGCAGTTTACTAAGTGATCAGACGGTGTGTATGAACACAGTTATGAGAAATTACTTTGCAAGAGAACGCACAGTACAGTTGCCAGTTATAAGGCCTATATATTGTATTTTTCAAGGTACACAGGCCTTTTATTAAGTGATCAGACGGTGTGTATGAACACCAGTTATGAGAAATTACTTTGCAAGAGAACGCACAGTACAGTTGCCAGTTATAAGGCCTATATATTGTATTTTCAAGGTACACAGGCCTTTTATTAAGTGATCAGACGGTGTGTATGAACACCAGTTATGAGAAATTACTTTGCAAGAGAACGCACAGTACAGTTGCCAGTTATAAGGCCTATATATTGTATTTTTCAAGGTACACAGGCCTTTTATTAAGTGATCAGACGGTGTGTATGAACACCAGTTATGAGAAATTACTTTGCAAGAGAACGCACAGTACAGTTGCCAGTTATAAGGCCTATATATTGTATTTTTCAAGGTACACAGCAGTGTACTAAGTGATCAGACGGTGTGTATGAACACCAGTTATGAGAAATTACTTTGCAAGAGAACGCACAGTACAGTTGCCAGTTATAAGGCCTATATATTGTATTTTCAAGGTACACAGCCGTGTATTAAGTGATCAGACGGTGTGTATGAACACCAGTTATGAGAAATTACTTTGCAAGAGAACGCACAGTACAGTTGCCAGTTATAAGGCCTATATATTGTATTTTTCAAGGTACACAGGCCGTGTATTAAGTGATCAGACGGTGTGTATGAACACCAGTTATGAGAAATTACTTTGCAAGAGAACGCACAGTACAGTTGCCAGTTATAAGGCCTATATATTGTATTTTTCAAGGTACACAGCAGTGTACTAAGTGATCAGACGGTGTGTATGAACAACAGTTATGAGAAATTACTTTGCAAGAGAACGCACAGTACAGTTGCCAGTTATAAGGCCTATATATTGTATTTTTCAAGGTACACAGCCGTGTATTAAGTGATCAGACGGTGTGTATGAACAACCAGTTATGAGAAATTACTTTGCAAGAGAACGCACAGTACAGTTGCCAGTTATAAGGCCTATATATTGTATTTTTCAAGGTACACAGCAGTGTACTAAGTGATCAGACGGTGTGTATGAACAACAGTTATGAGAAATTACTTTGCAAGAGAACGCACAGTACAGTTGCCAGTTATAAGGCCTATATATTGTATTTTCAAGGTACACAGGCCTTTTATTAAGTGATCAGACGGTGTGTATGAACACCAGTTATGAGAAATTACTTTGCAAGAGAACGCACAGTACAGTTGCCAGTTATAAGGCCTATATATTGTATTTTTCAAGGTACACAGCAGTGTACTAAGTGATCAGACGGTGTGTATGAACACCAGTTATGAGAAATTACTTTGCAAGAGAACGCACAGTACAGTTGCCAGTTATAAGGCCTATATATTGTATTTTTCAAGGTACACAGGCCTTTTATTAAGTGATCAGACGGTGTGTATGAACACCAGTTATGAGAAATTACTTTGCAAGAGAACGCACAGTACAGTTGCCAGTTATAAGGCCTATATATTGTATTTTTCAAGGTACACAGCAGTGTACTAAGTGATCAGACGGTGTGTATGAACAACAGTTATGAGAAATTACTTTGCAAGAGAACGCACAGTACAGTTGCCAGTTATAAGGCCTATATATTGTATTTTTCAAGGTACACAGCCGTGTATTAAGTGATCAGACGGTGTGTATGAACACCAGTTATGAGAAATTACTTTGCAAGAGAACGCACAGTACAGTTGCCAGTTATAAGGCCTATATATTGTATTTTTCAAGGTACACAGCAGTAGTGCCAAATATAGTTTGGTATGTAGCAGAGCACCTAATACACCACTAATGCCTCTCTCTGTCCCTACTCCAGCAGCTATCCCTGAATACAGCAGCCGTTCTCTGTAAAGTCTATATTGTAGTAAGCTATCACTGAAGTCCACTGTAGTAGCCCTGATAAGGGCTTTTAATCACGCTCCTGCCTGTCCAACAGCTAAAATCTGTCTCTCCCTTCTCCAGCCTCTGTCCCTGACTAAGTTCACGCAGCATATGCGTACGAGCAGGAAGAGCTGAGTTTTTAATATTCGAGGTCACATGGTTTTTCCAGCCAATGCATGTAGACGCTGTTTTCGCGCTGCCAGCGTGCTCAGCGTGCCTGTCATACCCCCCCTGCATGGTGATTGGTGGAAAAAGAGCGCCAGGGAAGGTGGGAGGGGAAACGAATTCTAAGTGCGCCATCGCCGTTATACTCGAAAGAAATCGAGCACGCCGAATATCGTAGTATTCGATCGAATACCAGCTCGATCGAACACTACTCGCTCATCTCTAATAAAGACCAACTGAAAAAGTGATTTTTAGCTCAAAATAAGTACAAAAGAATAATAATAAAAAAAATGCCCCCAAAGGTGTACATAGCCATTAGAGATGAGCGAGCACTAAAATGCTCGGGTGCTTGTTATTCGAGTCGAATTTTTCCCGATGCTCGGGTGCTCGATTCAAATAACGAACCCCATTGAAGTCAATGGGAGACTCGAGTATTTTTTGCAGAGGACCAAGGCTCTGCCTAGGGAAGGCTGGGTGAAAACCTGGAAACCTTAGAAAATGATGGAAACGCCACGGAAACGGACAGGAAACAGCAGGGGCAGCATGCATGGATGCCTCTGAGGCTGCCTAATCCCACCATTACCCCAAATTCTTGGGCAACAGCATGGCGGTGACCCTCAAGGCAATTGTGCTCACCCAGACCATAAAAATTTATCGTGGCCCTGTATGGCTGTGACTACAGAGTGACCGAGTTACACTGCGGGAGCAGGCGAAGCACATAAAAATTTAGCGTGACCCTGTATGGCTGTGACAACAGAGTGACCGAGTTACACTGCGGGAGCAGGCAAAGCACATTAAAATTTATCGTGGCCCTGTATGGCTGTGACTACAGAGTGACCGAGTTACAGTGCGGGAGCAGGCGAAGCACATTAAAATTCATCATGGCCCTGTATGGCTATGACTACAGAGTGACCGAGTTACACTGCGGGAGCAGGCGAAGCACAAAAATTTATCGTGGCTCTGTATGGCTGTGACTACAAAGTGACCGACTTACACTGCAGGAGCAGGTGAAGCATATAAAAATTTATCGTGGCCCTGTATGGCTGTGACTACAGAGTGACCGAGTTACACTGCGGGAGCAGGCGAAGCACATAAAAATTTATCGTGGCCCTGTATGGCTGTGACTACAGAGTGACCGAGTTACACTGCGGGAGCAGGTGAAGCACATTAAAATTTATCGTGGCCCTGTATGGCTGTGACTACAGAGTGACCGAGTTACACTGCGGGAGCAGGCGAAGCACATTAAAATTTATCGTGGCCCTGTACGGCTGTGACTACAGAGTGACCGAGTTACACTGCGGGAGCAGGCGAAGCACATTAAAATTTATCGTGGCCCTGTATGGCTGTGACTACAGAGTGATCGAGTTACACTGCAGGAGCAGGCGAAACTCATAAAAATTTATCGTGGCCCTGTCTGGCTGCGACTACAGAGTGACCGAGTTACACTGCGGGAGCAGGCGAAGCACATAAAAATTTATCGAGGCCCTGTATGGCTGTGACTACAGAGTGACCGAGTTACACTGCAGGAGCAAGCGAAACACATGAAAATTTATTGTGGCCCGTGTATGGCTGTAACTACAGAGTGACCAAGTTACACTGCGGGAGCAGGCGAAGCACATATAAATTTAGCGTGACCCTGTATGGCGGCGGTGACAACAGAGTGATCGAGTTAGACTGAGGTAGCAGGTGAACCACCCAAAAAATTAGCCTGACACAGCATGGTGGTGACACCACCAATGCCTTTGTCCGACTGAGATTGCAGTCAAATGGCTGTAGGTGAGCCTCCCAAAAATTTTTTCTTGGAGTGTCTGAAGTCGACCCTCCGAAAAAAAAATTTTTTTAGTGTCTGTGGTTGACGATCCTGAAAAATTGTTTGGAGAGATGGCCTGTAGGTAGCCCTCCGGAAACACTGTCTTAAAAGAGTGCCAGTTGGCCCTCTAAAAAATTCCCTTTTGGGTCAGCGTTTGGCAATGAAGAGAAGGAGGAGGAGTAGAGGAGAGGAATCGGATACATTAGGAATCTTATTCTTTAGCTGCTTTCCCCCGGAGGAGACTTAAATTCCGGTGAAATCCAGGCTTTGTTCATTTTAATAAGCGTCAGCCTGTCAGTTGACAGGCGTGTATGCTTATCGGTGATGACGCCACCAGCTGCACTGAATACCCGCTCTGACAACATACTAGCGGCAGGGCAGGCCAGCACCTCCAAGGTGTACAGCGCCAGTTCAGACCACATGTCCAGCTTTGAAACCCAGTAGTTGTATGGAGCAGAGTAATCATGCAGGACGTTGGTATGGTCAGCTAGGTACTCCCTCACCATCTTTCTGTACAGCTCCCCCCTACTCTGCCTAGACTGGGGGACAGGTGACAGTGTCTTGCTGGGGTGACATAAAACTGGCAAAGGCCTTGGAGAGCGTTCCCCTGCCATTGTTGGACAAGCTGCCTGCTCGCCTCCTCTCCCCCGCTACTTGGCCCACAGAACCACGCCCTCTGCCGCTAGCGGCATCAGATGGGAAGGATTGTTTCAGCTTGTGCACCAGGGCCTGTTGATATTGATTCACTCTCATACTCCTTTCCTCTACAGTGATGAGAGTGGAAAGGTTCAGCTTGTACCGTGGGTCCAGGAGAGTGAACACCCAGTAATCGGTGTTTGAAAAAAATGCTTCTAACGCGAGGGTCACGGGATAGGCAGCCTAACATGAAGTCTGCCATGTGCGCCAAAATCATGCAAGAATTCCCTCTCCTCACTGGCCTGACTCTCCATTTCCTCCTCCTCCTCCTCTTCAGCCCATACACGCTCAAGAGTTAAGAAGGACTGAGCATTGGTACCCTCTTTTGTCTCGCCAACATTCTCCTCCTCTTCCTCATCCCCCTCCTCCAATATGCGCTGAGAAATAGACCGGAGGGTGCTCTGGCTATCAAGTGACGTATCTTCTTCCCCCATCTCCTGTGACAAGCGCAAAGCTTCTGACTTCATGCTGAGCAGTGAGTTTTTCAACAGGCAAAGCAGCGGGATGGTGAGGCTGATAATGGCGGCATCGCCGCTGACCATCTGTGTTGACTCCTCAAAGTTGCTCAATACCTGACAGATATCAGACATCCATGTCCACTCCTCATTGTAGACTTGAGGAAGCTGACTGACCTGACTACCAGTTCTGGTGGAAGTTGACATCTGGCAGTCTACAATCGCTCTGCGCTGCTGGTAAACTATGGATAACAAGTTTAATGTCGAATTCCATCTCGTGGGCAAGTCGCACAACAGTTGGTGAGCTGGCAGTTGTAGGCGCCGCTGCGCTGCCCTGAGAGTGGCAGCATCTGTGCTTGACTTGCAGAAATTCGCACAGATGCGGCGCACCTTCGTGAGCAAATCTGACAAATTGGGGTATGTCTTGGGGAACCGCTGAACTATGAGATTGAACACGTGGGCCAGGCATGGCACATGTGTCAGTCTGCCGAGTTGCAGAGCCGCCACCAGGTTATGCCCGTTGTCACGCACAACCATGCCTGGCTTGAGGTTTAGCGGTGCCAGCCACAGATCGGTCTGCGCCGTGATGCCCTGTAACAGCTCTTGGGCGGTGTGCCTTTTGTCACCTAAGCTCAGCAGTTTGAGCACCGCCTGCTGGCGCTTACCCACGGCACTGCTGCTGCGCCTAGAGCTACCGACTGAAGGCGCCGTGCCCACGGATGGTAATTCGGAGGAGGAGGAGGGGTTGGAGGAAGAGGCATAGTACATCTGAGAAACCGTGACCGAGGTAGGCCCCGCAATCCTTGCTGTGGGCAGTACATGAGCGGCCCCAGGGTCAGACTCGGTCCCAGCCTCCACCAAGTTAACCCAATGTGCCGTCAGTGAGATATAGTGTCCCTGCCCGGCAGCACTTGTCCACGTGTCCGTGGTTAGGTGGACCTCATCACTAACCGCGTTGGTCAGGGCACGGATGTTGTTCTGTGACACGTGCTGGTGTAGGGCTGGGACGGCACATCGGGAAAAATAGTGGCGGCTGGGGACCAAGTACAGAGCGACAGCCACCGCCATCAGATTGCAGAAAGCCTCAGTCTCTACCAGTCTATAGTGCAGCATCTCCAGGCTCAACAATTTGGAGATGTGGACGTTTAGGGCTTGTGCATGTGGGTGGCTGGAATTGTATTTGCGCTTGCGCTCAAATGTCTGCTGCAAAGACAGCTGAACGCTGGGCTGGGACACATAGGTGGAGGTTGTGGAGGATCGTGGAGGTGAAGGGGTGGTTGTAGGGCGGGAGGCGCTCGTGCCGGGGTCCTGGGCGGGGGGTTGACTCACCGAGCCATCATGTGACACAGGGGAAGGGGCAGTGGTGTGACCCGCAGGAGGTGAACGGCCTTGGTTCCACTGAGTCGGGTGTTTAGCACTTATATGCCTGCGGATGCTGGTAGTGGTTAGGCTGGTAGTGGTGGCTCCCCTGCTGATCCTGGTGTGGCACAGGTTGCACACCACAGTCCATCGGTCATCCTCACTTTCTTTAAAAAACCTCCAGACTTGCTAACATCTAGGCCTTGGCACGGGAGCTTGACTCCGTGAAACAGTTGCTGATCTACCTGCTCTGGCCCTGCTTCTCCCTCTGGCCACCCCACTGCCTCTTCCAACCTGTTCTGGTGCTGCACTTGCCTCCCCCTCAGAAGCACTGTCTTCAGTTGGATTACCAACCCAGCTCGGGTCAGTCACCTCATGATCCACCAGCTCTTCCTCTGATTCCTCACTCTGCTCCCCCCTCGGTCTTACTGCCCTGACAATAACGTCACTGTCTGACAACCGTGTCTCATCATTAGCATCATCATCATCATCCGACACCTCTTCACGCACTACTTGCACTAAGTCCACACTCTCATCACCCACAGACTGTGAAAGTTCTAAACTTTGGGCATCGGGACAGAACAACTGCTCAGGTTGCTGTTCAGCAGTGGTTTGTGTCTCTGGGTAGGGTCCTGAAAAGAGTTCCTGTGAGTATGCCTGATCTGAATCCATACTTTCCGTGGGGGGGGGGGGGGGGCAGGCTGGGGGGAAGGAGGTTGAGCTGGAGGAGACAGAGGTCTACTCCCTTGGCTAGCGTGGGTAGACTTCGTGGAAGACTGGGTGGTGGATAAATTACTGGACGCATTGTTCGCTATCCACGTCATCACCTGTTTGCAATGTTGAGGTGTCAATAGTGGTGTACCACGTGAACCAGTAAGTTGTGAGATGAAGCTAGGGAGCGAAACTCTGCGGCGTTCCACTGCTCCCTCATCAACATGTACTGTGTCAATTTGCCCAGGACCACGGCCTCTGCCCCCTATACTACTTGAACGCCCACGTCCATGCCCTCGTCCTCGTCCCTTAGCCCTTGGGTTCAACATTTTGTATGTTCACTGCACTGTATGATATATAACTGAGAGAAAAAACGTAGTCTTTAGACAGCGGCTATTGTACCGCAAACCACCCAATTTTTCACTGCAATGTATGATATATAACAGAGAAAAAACGTATATTTTCTACACTCCGGCTAGTGTGCAGCACACGACAGAATTTTGCACTGCACTGTAGTATATATGACTGAGAGGAAAAACATATATTTTCTACACTCCGGCTAGTGTGCAGCACACGACACAATTTCGCACTGCACTGTAGTAAATATATCTGAGAGGAAAAACGTAGTCTTTAGTCGGCGGCTATTGCACCGCAAACCACTCAATTTTTTGTAGTATATATTAAAAAACGTATTCCCTAGACTGACGCTACTGTACAGTACACTACATAATTGTTCACTGGACTGTAGTGTATAGAAATGACAGAAAAACGTATTCCCTAGACTGATGCTACTGTACGGTACACTACATAATTGTTCACTGGACTGTAGTGTATAGAAATGACAAAAAAACACTACATAATTGTTCACTGGACTGTAGTGTATAGAAATTACAGAAAAACATATTCCCTAGACTGCACTACAGATCTCAGCAAGCCAAGGTACAGCAGTAGCAAAAATGAGTACTTTGGGCAATTTATTTTGGGTCTGTGTGGACCACGTGCTGTCCCTTCTGCCACCAGTTACTGTGTACAGTGTGCAGCCAAGATGGCGGTAACTGCACTACAAGTTCCAGCCAGCAGCCTGGAGGAGACCAAAAAAAAAGGTGCTTGTAGCCCCTAGGGCTGTTGGGTTCTTTGTGGGTGATTCCTGCCTAACCAACATCTAAATTCAGGCCCTAACACTCTCCCTGACAGACAGCAGCTCTATGCATGTTGACAGACTCTCCTGCATGTTGATTGGCTGAAAAAAGGCGGCTAACATGCAGGAAGAGGAAGTTGCCATTTCCTCGAGGATCGCGATATGCTCGTCCGAGTATCGAGCATATGCGAATACCCTAATGCTCGAACAAGCATCAAGCTCGGATGAGCATGTTCGCTCATCTCTAATAGCCTTCAAATTCAACTTGCAGCAACTCTGATGCACTCCACTTTCTTGTCAGGAAATGCAAATAACTGCAGCTTGTTACTGCCTGCCTCCCAGCCATTTCATGCCATGTTGAGAGCTGGAGCAGGAAGTCGAGCGCAATACAGACCTTGGTACTGCTGGAATGACAGAGGGAGGGGTTCAGAGAGCTAAGTATATATAAGTGCGTCTCAATAAATTAGAAGATCATCAAAAAATGTTTTTTTTTTTTTCAGTAATTCAGTTCAAAAAGTGAAACACATATACAGCGCCTTGCGAAAGTATTCGGCCCCCTGGAACTTTTCAACCTTTTGCCTTGTTGTGCTGCTTTGAGTACTCCACCAACATAGCCAGCGGTGATGATGCTGTAGAATATCATCAAAAAGTTGTTTTTTTTTTCAGTTATTCAGTTTAAAAAGTGAAACACATATATAGAGTCATTCAGAGTCATCGACTTTTTTAAAGGCTTAGGAAGCCTTTGCAGGTGTTTTGGGTTCATCATTCTAATTTTCTGAGATAATGAATTTTGAGTTTTCCTTGGCTGTAAACCATAATCATCAACATTAACATAAATAAACACACATTAACAAAAAAAAAAATCACTGTGTTTGTAATGACTCCATATAATACAGTGCCTTGCGAAAGTATTCGGCCCGATGGAACTTTTCAACCTTTTGCCACATTTCAGGCTTCAAACAAAAAGATATAACATTTTAAATTTTTAGTGAAGAATCAACAACAAGTGGGTCACAATTGTGAAGTGGAACGAAATTTATTGGATCATTTAAACTATTTTTGTAATAATAAAACTGAAAAGTTGGGCGTGCAAAATTATTCGGCCCATTTACCTTCAGTTCAGAAAACTCACTCCAGAAGTTCATTGAGGATCTCTGAATGATCCAATGTTGTCCTAAATGACTGATTAAGATGAATAGAATCCACCTGTGTGTAATCAAGTCTCCGTATAAATGCACCTGCTCTGTGATAGTCTCAGGGTTCTGTTTAAAGCACAGAGAGCATCATGAAGACCAAGGAACACACCAGGCAGGTACGTGATACTGTTGTGGAGAAGTTTAAAGCCGGATTTGGATACCAAAAGATTTCCCAAGCTTTAAACATCCCAAGGAGCACTGTGTAAGCGATCATATTGAAATGGAAGGAGTACCAGACCACTGCAAATCTACCAAGACCCAGCCGTCCCTCTAAACTTTCATCTCAAACAAGGAGAAGACTGATCAGAGATGCAGCCAAGAGGCACATGATCACTCTAGATGAACTGCAGAGATCTACAGCTGAGGTGGAAGAGTCTGTCCATAGGACAACAATCACTTCACAAATCTGGCCTTTATGGAAGAGTGGCAAGAAAAAAGCCATTTCTCAAAGATATCCATAAAAAGTCTCATTTACAGTTTGCCACAAGCCACCTGGGAGACACACCAATGGAACACATGTGGAAGAAGGTGCTCTGGTGAGATGAAACCAAAATTGAACTTTTTGGAAACATTGCAAAACGATATGTTTGGCGTAAAAGCAACACAGCTCATCAACCTGAACACGCCATCCCCACTGTCAAACATGTTGGTGGCAGCATCATGGTTTAGGCCTGCTTTTCATCAGCAGGGACAGGGAAGATGGTTAAAATTGATGGGAAGATGGATGGAGCCAAATACAGGACCATTCTGGATGAAAACCTGTTGGAGTCTGCAAAAGACCTGCGACTAGGACGGAGATTTATCTTCCAACAAGACAATGATCCCAAACATAAAGCAAAATCTACAATGGAATGGTTCCAAAATAAACGTATCCAGGTCTTAGAATGGCCAAGTCAAAGTCCAGACCTGAATCCTATTGAGAATATATGGAAAGAGCTGAAAACCGCTGTTCACAAATGCTCTCCATCCAACTTCTAAGAGCTCGAGCTGTTTTGCCAGGAAGAATGGGCAAGAATTTCAGTCTGTAGATGTGCAAAACTGATAGAGACATACCCCAAGCGACTTGCAGCTGTAATCGCAGCAAAAGGTGGCGCAACAAAGTATTAATGCAAGGGGGACGAATAATTTTGTACGCCCCACTTTTCAGTTTTATTATTACAAAAAACTTTTAAATGATCCAATAAATTTCGTTCCACTTCACAGTTGTGACCCACTTGTTGTTGATTCTTCACCAAAAATTTAAAATGTTATATCTTTTTGTTTGAAGCCTGAAATGTGGCAAAAGGTTGAAAAGTTCCAGGGGGCCAAATACTTTCGCAAGGCACTGTATTATATGGAGTCATTACAAACAGAGTGAATTTTTTTGAAGTGTTTATTTATGTTAATGTTGATGATTATGGTTTACAGCCAAGGAAAACTCAAAATTCATTATCTCAGAAAATTAGAATAATGAACCCAAAACACCTGCAAAGGCTTCCTAAGCCTTTAAAAAAGTCGATGACTCTGAATGACTCTATATATGTGTTTCACTTTTTAAACTGAATAACTGAAAAAAACAACAACTTTTTGATGATATTCTACAACATCATCACCGCTGGCTATGTTGGTGGAGTACTCAAAGCAGCACAACAAGGCACACACGTCCTGTATGGAGGTCCATGGAGGTTGGTGGTGAAATGGTGCTGTTCCGCAGAGCAGCTCACCCGTGCTTGCTGCAGCTGAAACTCCGCTATGATCGCACAGTCTCTCCAGCATGTGCAAGATGGAATTCTACCTTGTGGATACATCGCATATGAGGCGGTGATCGGGAAGGCCGAAGTTACGCTGGAGCACAGACAGGAGAGCAGCAACAGAAGACGGAGCAGGAGGAGCCTTAGATCTTTTGTGGTTTTTCAGGTGTCTACTCCACTGAAGCTTGTGCTTTGCATTTAGATGCCTGGTCATGCAGTTGGTGCTCAGGTTTAGAACATTTATGCCTTGCTTCAGGCTCTGACTGCAAAGCGTGCAAACCACCCATGTCTTGTTGTCAGCACATTACCTTAAGAACTTCCATGCCAGGGAACTCCTTTGTGCTGGCTTTGATGTGCTCTGTCCCTTAGCTTGGTGTACTAATCCAGAAAAAAGAAAGATAGGACAGCACTTCCCCTGTATTGCCATGAAATTGAGCCATTTAGCGGTGGTGCCTACAGAGTTGGGCTCCAGCCTGTTGGGCCCCCAAATATAGTAACGGAAGAAGATGCCATGGCACTCCGACGTCTTCAGATTCTTAAGTATTTATTCAGCAAACACAAATAGCGATGTTTCGACCTAGAGAGGTCTTTATCAAGCTTGATAAAGACCTCTCTAGGTCGAAACGTCGCTATTTGTGTTTGCTGAATAAATACTTAAGAATCTGAAGACGTTGGAGTGCCACGGCATCTTCTTCCGTTACTAGCGTGGTGTACTGGCGTATCCACAGAATTAACAGACAGATTATTCTATTTCTGTTTCACAGATGCAAAGGAGGTGTTTTGCAACCCAAAAATGGGTTTATGTCACCCACAGAATTAACAGCCAGATGAAAAGCCTAACACTGTCCCTCCCTGCAGCTGCATCCTGTCCTTAAACTAGTTAGAGCAGAATGGCAGCGTGATCCGGCATTTATACAAGTCAAGTCACGTGCTGTGCCAGCCAGTCACAGCCATGCCAATACTAGGCATGACTGTGATGGCTTCTAAGTGCCCACAGCTTAAAAGCTTGTTGATTGGATGTGCTGCAGCCTTTCAACAAGCTTTATTTTGCATCTGAACAGGGATTTCCATGGCAAAATCCAGTTTAGGTTCGCTAATCATTAAAATATACACATCTACTTGAGAATGAGCGACTGTGTGAAATCCCAGACTACCTCCACAAAGATCATTAATTAGGTTCTTAACCACTTCCCATCCGGGCCACTTACCCCCATCCTGACCAGGCCTAATTTTGCAAATCTGACATGTGTCACTTCATGTGGTAATAACTTTGAAACGCTTTTACTTATCCAAGCCATTCAGAGACTGTTTTCTCGTGACACATTGTACTTCATGTTAATAGTAAATTTGAGTCGTTATGTTTTACTTTTATTTATAAATTAAATTTCCAAACGTTAACGAAAATTTGAAAAAATTCACATATTTCTAAATTTTAATCTCTCTGCTTTTAAGACAGATCGTGATACCCCATAAAATACTCATTAATTGACATTCCCCATATGTCTACTTTATGTTCGTATCATTTTGGTAGTGTCATTTTATTTTTTTAGGACATTAGAAAGTTTAGAATTTTAGAAGCAAAATTTACAAAATCAACTTTTTTAAGGACCAGTTCAGTTCTGAAGTCACTTTGTGGGCTTACAGAAATAGAAACCGATAAATTACCCCATTTTAAAAACTACACCCCTCAAACTATTCAAAACTGGTTTTAGAAATGTTGTTAACCCTTTAAGTATTTCACAGGAATTAAAGCAAAATAGATGTGAAATTTCAAAATTTCACTTTTTTTTGCAGATTTTCCATTTTAATCATTTTTTTCCTGTAACACATCAATGGTTAACAACTAAACAAAACTCAATATTTATTACCCCGATTCTGCAGTTTGCAGAATAACCCCACATGTGATCGTATACAGCTGTATGGGGATACGGAAGGGTACAGAAGTCAAGGAGCGCCATATGGTTTTTGGAGGGCAGATTTTGTTGGAATGGTTTTTGGGCGCTATGTTGCATTTGAAGAGACCCTGAGGTACCCCCACAATGAAAACCCCCAAAAAGTGACCACATTTTATAAACTCAAAAGTATACAAGAATATGACTTGCAGTGAGATTCTTTTATTGAGCACACAGATTCATTGAAAAAAAATGGATGTAAATATCCCATTCACCTATATAGATTAGTATTTTAAAATGGATAGCACAGTGAAGAAAAACACTGTCATCTGCAGGATCACTTTCACAGAGTCCAAATGAAAGGGAGAAGCTCTTTATGAAGACTTATTTCTGGCTTAGACGGAAATGCTCCCTATGATATCTATATACTTTAGTCCAGTTAGGAGCTCACAAATCAAATGAAAGTCACTACCTAGAGGTGATACACACTCGCTATTTATTTTCCTCTTGCTTGGCTATCCACAGTTTGAGGTAGTCATAGAAACAGTCCAGTGTCATCATTGGTTCAGGATGCTGCTCTCTCCCTCCTTCTGTTGCTCTGCCTATGGCTAAGAGCCACCACCACATAAAACGTAATCTTTAATATCGGGCTACAGGGGTAGGTCAGTCATGAAAGGGACACTTGCCCTATTAACTCTCCCTGTCCTATAAAGCCCTACTTAACGCGAAATTTGTTGGAAGTAAGGGGCCACTTTTTTATGGAGGTTACATAGTTACATAGTTAATACGGTTGAAAAAAGACACATGTCCATCAAGTTCAACCAAGGGAGGGGGTAGGAGTGATGAAGGGGAGGGGGACTGGTAACCTTAAGACATGACTCTACATTTCTTAATATGTGGTGACCTTCTTTTTCTCTAAGAATTTATCTAAGCCTGTTTTGAAGCCCTCAGCTGTCTTTGCTGTGACCAGCTCCTGCGGTAGACTGTTCCACAGATTCACAGTTCTTATAGTAAAGAAGGCTTGTCGCCCCTGGAGTCTGAACCTTTGCTTCTCCAGGCGGAGGCAGTGCCCCCTTGTCTTTTGAGGGGATTTTACCTGGAACAGTTTTTCACCATATTTTTTGTATGGGCCATTTACATACTTATACAGGTTGATCATGTCCCCCCTTATACGTCTCTTCTCAAGACTAAACAAGTTTAACTCCTTCAATCTTTCTTCATAGCTAAGATGCTCTATGCCCCTTATCAGTTTAGTTGCCCGTCTCTGCACCCTTTCCAGCTCCAGGACATCCTTCCTATAAACCGGAGCCCAGAACTGAACAGCATATTCCAGATGAGGCCGTACTAATGCTTTATACAGTGGTAATATGACATCCCTGTCCCGCGAGTCCATGCCTCTTTTAATACATGACAATATCCTGCTGGCCTTAGAAGCAGCCGATTGGCATTGCATGCTATTCTGCATTCTATGGTCTACAAGGACACCCAGATCCTTCTCTACAAGTGACTCTCCCAGTGTTACTCCCCCTAGGACATAGGAGGCATGCAAGTTGTTAGTACCCAGATGCATAACTTTACATTTATCCACATTGAACCTCATCTGCCAAGATGGCTTATGGCTTGTGTGATATTTACAACATATAGCTCCCACGTACATTTATATGCGTGATCTGTATCATCTTATCTGGGGCTTTTGAGCCATTTCGCGTAGGATCTATCTAGTTTACTGTGTATTCTAACAATATACAGGCATCTTGGATACATGTGCATATATGACTTTTATACCTTGAAAATCTAGCATGTGCATATGTGATTTACAACATATCACATTTATATTATATTTTAGTGTTTTTTGGCACTACAACTTTCCTTTGGATGACTGATGTTGATTTGGTGGTCGTTTCTATCCCTGGTCAGGGCCATCTAAGATCATCTAGAAGGTTCTTGACATGATATCGCCCATATCGGGGTTGTCGCTCCATTTTTAGGTAGAGCTTTATACAGTGGCTTACATACAGAAGTAAGGGCCCCATAGCAAGGATCAAACCAGGCCCCCCACACAGGACAGAAGAGTTTTTGCCTAAACCCTCTTCAATGACCCATGGGCCATTATTCCACTGCCTCATTTGCTAAAAGTTGTTCCTTTAGAGGGTAGAGTCCTGACCAAGTTTTCACCCCCAGTAGAAGAGGGTATGATCCCAACTAAGACTGGGCCCCCTCTTGCCCTGGGCCCAATAGAAGTTGCATGGTCTGCTGCTATGGTAGTTACGCCCCTGGCTTTATAGAACAGGGAGAGTAAATAGGGTGAGTGTCCCTTTGATGACTGACCTACTCCTGTAACCCAATATTACACTTTTTTTTTTGGGGGGGGGGGGGTTTATCCTATTGAATAAGAAATAAAGGTTATGTTTTATGTGGTGATGGTTTTGTGACTGATCTTGACTGTACTATTATCAGACTTCTCGATGGTTGACTGGTCGGACCTCCAATATCCTTTGACTTAGGCCAGATGGGCAGCACTGATGCGGGCGAAAACATTTAATTTTAAAACTGCAGCAGCCGGGTTAATAGGGCTGTTGTGTCGGTAAGCCAAAGTTCTGACTCCGACTCAGACTGCATTTTCTGATACTCAGACTCCAGCTCCAACTTGGACTCCTTCATAAATGGCCAATAATTTTGTAAAAGCAAGTATACTGTAGTAAAATGGTGACATCAGACCTTTTCTTACTGTTATGCTACTTACTGTTTGCTACTTACTGTTATGCTAATCATGCTACTTAGAACTTAAACCATATTTCTTGGAATAAAATTTCAGAAATTATAAAAATTTCTGTAAGCAAATATGCAATGCACCATGCATTTAATAACTGGAAAACACTATAACACTTAATTTTAAGAAAATAATACACTTGTGCTCAGAAAAAGTTAGAAAAACCTGTATTTGTATTTACTGGAAATGCAGGGAATCATTTGCAAGTCTAAATGAGAGTAAAAGAAACATTTAAAAAGAGTAGCTGCTATATTCAGTGCGCGTCATAAAATAGTTGCCTGGGAATACATTTTTCCCAAGTGCCCACAGCCTGGCCTTTCTATGGGAAGAGCCTTTGTTTCCTGCTATCCCCAGCTCTGGTCCTAAGCACTAGCTCCCATGTGTGTCTGCCGGTGAGCAGCTTGTTTACTTCCTCTCCGGCATTGGGCATGATCATCTGCTCTGTTGCAGCCAATGACTGGATTCAGTGGTGACATCACCACACTCACAAGAGATTATCCATGTGCAGGACAAGCTAAACAAGCCACTGATGGACACACGGGAACCAACATAAAGAACCAGA
This sequence comes from Rhinella marina, assembly GCA_900303285.1. Taxonomy (NCBI): domain Eukaryota; kingdom Metazoa; phylum Chordata; class Amphibia; order Anura; family Bufonidae; genus Rhinella; species Rhinella marina. The sequence continues at coordinate 20,067 of ONZH01028934.1, forward strand.
GAGGCAGAAGCAAGTATGATTTTTTCTGTATTAGATGCAGGCTGCAAGCACCTATGAATGGTTACTTATTCCCAGACATCACCTTTAAATGGGTTTCACGGGATTTTTTTTTTTTTAATGATGACCAATTCTCTGGATAGGTCATCAGCATCTGACAGGTGGGGGTCCGAAACCCCCTGGACTGATCAGCTGTTTACAGGAGCACCACTGTCTACTCGCATCTTACCAAGAACAGCGTTGTACATTGTATAGCAGCCGTGCTTGGTATTGCACTCAGCGTTATTCACTTGAATGTGGCTCAGGTGCTCCTTGGCCACATGAACAATGACGTAATGTCACTAGACTAGGAAAAGCTGAAAGAAGGCTGTGGCACTACTGCGAGCGCCGCTGCCTTCTCAAACAGCTGATCGGTGGGGATCCTGGGTGAAGATACCTAGTATAAGGGGCAGGGGAGGTGAGAACAGATTTTCTATCACCAGTAGAACACCCAGCGTATCACCGAGTTTGTTAACATCAAGGTTGCATCATTAAGGAACGGCTGCTGGAGACTGGGGTACCTCAAATGGAGTGGACTGCACTTTCTCCAGACCTGAATCCTATTGAAAACCTATGGGATCAGGTGAGTCACCATGTAGAGGCTTGTAACTCTGTACCCTTAGAACCTCAATGACATGAGGGCTGCTCTTCCTCAGAAGCCAATAAATTGACTTATGAACAGCATGAGACGTCATTGTCAAGCTGTAATTGATGCTGAAGACCACATGACAGGTTATTGACACACTGACATTTGTGGATTTTTATGGAGATATTTTGTTTCAATAAATTGTTTGAGATAAGTAAATCACCATTAAATGCCTTACTTTCATGATATAATATCACTGTAGCGCAAACTTTTTACGTTTTCACCTGAAAGCCAAACATCCCTAACTCTTTGTGAGTAGAGTATGTGTAACAAAGCCTTGTGTGGAGACAGGCAGGCTGATTTACAGTATTGTTGTTGAGGCTGTAGAAAAAGAAGAAGAGACTCTTCTGATATGGCACTAATTGTAAATTAATTAGTTCTGTTTGTACACAAACATAGAAGAGGATTCTTTACGGTAAGTGAAGTAAGACTATGAAACTCTCTGCCTGAGGAGGTGGTGATGGTGAGTTCACTTGAAGAGTTCAAGAGGGTCCTGAATGTATTTCTGGAGTGTAATAATATTATAGGTTACTAGAGAGGGGTCGTTGATTCACGGAGTTAATCTAATTGCCTGATTGGAGTCGGGAAAGAATTTTTTTCCCCTAAAGTGGGGAGAATTGTCTTCTACCTCACAGGGTTTTTTTTTTTTTTTTGCCTTCCCTTGGATCAACTTGCAGGATAATAGGCTGAACTGGATGGACAGATGTCTTTTTTGGCTTTATAAACTATGTTACTATGTAATCATGTTGACGATGTTGCTCTGAAAATGAATTAGGAAAGGTTGTTCCCAGATTTGTGAAAATCTAAGAAAACTAATTGTGAGTTATTTAACTAAATTTATAAGAAAAAGCTGCTACCTGTGTTAATGGTTTTAATGTTAGTATAAAATGTCCGAAATGGCTATCTTTATATGAGAGGAATGCCATCAGTGAATTGGGAAAATGGGCCTTTGTTAACCCTTTTAGTACCGGAGGTTTTTTCGGTTATGCGTTTTCGTTTTGGGCTCCCTGCCTTCAAACAGCCATAACTGTTTTATTTTTCTGTTCACATAGCTGTATGAGGGCTTGTTTTTTGCGGGACAAGTTGTACTTTCCAACGCCACCATTTAATATTGCATATGGTGTAGTGGGAAAAAAATTCCAAATCGGCTGAAATTGCAAAAAAAACGCTATTCCGCTACAGTTCTACGGGTTTCTTATTTACAACGTTCGATGTTCATTAAAACTGACCAGTTACTTTCATTCTACTGGTCAGTACGAATCCGGCGATACCTAATATGTATAGTTTTTCCTGCTTTATAAAATAATTATAAAGTTGGCCTTTTTTTTTGTCATATCTTGACCCCTATAACTTTTTGGTATTTATGTGTACGGAGCTGTATGGGTGCTCATTTTTTGTGGGGCGATCTGAAGTTTTTATTGATACCATTCTGGGGTGTGTATGACTTTTTGATCACTTATTATTTAATTTTTTTTAGAAAAAAAAGCTACAATAAACAGCAAATCGCCATTTGGACGCTTTTTTCCGCCACACAATTCGAATTGGAATTTTTTTTTATATTTTAAAAGTACGGGTGTTTTCGGTCATGGTGATACCCATGATGTCTATATTTATTGTTATTTAGGTATTTATTTTTGAATTATACGGAAAGGGGGGTGATTTGAACTTTTATATATATATATATTTTTTTTAATACATTTTTTAACATTTTTTTTTAATTTGCTCATTTCTTATCCTGGCCTGCCATCTAGTGGCCAGAATAAGAATTGCACTTTGAAAGCTGTAAACCTCATCAGCGAGGTTTACAGCTTTCAGATCGTGTACAGACACCCCGATTGGCCACACGTAACACGCACGGCATCACTGCATCTAAAGGCCTAGGAAGAAGACGCCGCCGATGGCGGTAAGTACCCGAAACAGCAGAGACTTGCCGGCCATGACGCCCGCCGCACGTGCTTTTAACTATTTGTTGATTTAAGACTTGTGAATACATCTATCAGCAGCTTATATGGTTGTGGGATTATTTCACAGATGAGTAGTGATTATAAATAGTGTTAAGTGAGCATGCTCGGCCGAACACCGAGTGTACTCGAGCGCAATGCTCGAGTCTCTTCCCCGCACTGTAATGTTGATTTGTACGCATTGTGTGCTAATGCATGCAAATTGAGGTAATTAGCATACTTTTACGAGTGAAAGGAGTAAAAGAGGAGAAGTCGCGATTCTGACCTTTTTCTATTAACCAGACACCCTCCACTCTTCCGAGCGGGGGGTGCCTGGTTTAGTTCCATTGACTAACATTATGCTCGGGTGCTCGGCCGAGCACTCGAGCAACCCCTAGTGCTTGGACAGAGTACCTGAGCATACAAGCACAGAGGTGCTTGCTCAACACTAATTATAAAGTGTTTTCATGTCTTAAAGTTGAAAATGACTTTTTACCTCTATGCTCTCTGACATATCGGGCGGTCGGAGCGGGTGTCCATCGGGTCCCCGCTCTGCTGTGACGGGGACCCGATGGCTTAGATAGCAGCCGGATGCCTTCCTTAGGCATCCGGCTGCTATCTACGGAAGCCTGTGAGATCCAGCCCCCTGGATCTCGCAGGCAGTAAGGCTGGAAGTGTATTACTGAGTGTAATACACTTCCAGCCAATGCATTACAATACAGAAGTATTGTAATGCATTGTAAAGGGGATCAGAGCCCAAAAGTTAAAAAAGTGTAAAAAAAAAAAAGAAAGTGAAAAAAAAAAGTGAAAAAATAAAGTTTTACAAAAAAAGTTTCAAGTTCCAAAAAAAAGCGTCCTTTTCACAAAATAAAATAAATTGTAAAAAATGGTGAAAAATTAAAATAGACATATTAGGTATCGCCGCGTCCATATCGACCGGCTCTATAAAAATATCACATGATTCACCCCGCCAGGTGAACGCAGTAAAAAAATAAAATAAAATAAAACTATGCCATAACAGCCATTTTTTTCACCTTGCCTCACAAAAAGTGTAATAGCAGGCGATCAAAAAGGCGTATTTACCCCAAAATGGTACCAATAAAACCGTCATCTTGTCCCGCAGAAATGTAGATCCTACCTGAGACAATCGCCCAAAAAAAAAAAAATGGCTCTCAGAAAATAGTAACACAAAAAAAAGATTTTATTCTGTTCAAAAATGCATCTAATGTGTAAAGCTTTCCAAAAATAAAAATGTTTGACATATTGGGTATCGCCGCGTCCGTAACAACCTGCTCTATAAAAATATTACATGAGATAGCCCCCCAGGTGAATGCTGTAAAAAAAAATAAAAAAGAACTATGCCATAACAGCCATTTTTTTCACCTTGCCTCACAAAAAGTGTAATAGTAGACGATCAAAAAGGCGTATTTACCCCAAAATGGTACCAATCAAACCGTCATTTTGTCCCGCAGAAATGTAGACCCTACCTGAGACAATCGCCCAAAAAATTAAAAAAATATGGCTCTCAGAAAATAGCAACACAAAAAAAGATTTTATTCTGTTCAAAAATGCATCTAATGTGTAAAACTTTGCAAAAATAAAAATGTTTGACATATTGGGTATCGCCGCGTCCGTAACAACCTGCTCTATAAAAATATTACATGAGATGGCCCCCCAGGTGAATGCTGTAAAAAAAATTTTTTTAAAAACTATGCCATAACAGCCATTTGTTTTCCACCTTGCCTCACAAAAAGTGTAATAACAGGCGATCAAAAAGTCTTATGTACCCCAAAATGGTACCAATAAAAATGTCACCTCGTCCCGCAAAAAATGAGCCTCCACATAAGACAATAACTCAAAAAAATAAAAATCAATGGCTCTTGCAAACCAATCCATCAAAATCTGTGCTGCAAAATCCATATGGTGCTCCTTCTGTTCTGAGTCCTGCCATGTGCCCCCACAGCAGTTTACCACCACACATTATTACCACATAAAGTGACACGTCAGATTTGCAAAAAATGGCCTGGACAGGAAGGTGAAAACAGGCCCGGGGTTGAAGGGGTCAAAATGTACAATATTTGTTTACATGGCTACCCATGGGATTTCACTGTGTTCTGGTTTACTTCCATCAGGTGTTGGCTCAAGTGTTAAGAACCCTTTGAGTGTAGAAATAAAGTTTTATAAAATGTAAAAGATTTACTTGTTTAAAATGTAGATGGGGTATTGCACAGATCAGCTTATTTGGGTGTGGCAGGTTTTAGCAAAATAATTAAAGCTATTCAGTTAATCTCTATTGTATTTATCACTGAATGGATGCAGAGAGGAGAGAGAATCAGCCACCACCTTTGAAATCCTCATTCATGTGTTTTGTCATCTGCGGTTTGTTGGAAGGGTTAAGCACATGAATTGTACACTGAAGTCAAAATAGTCTAAACTGATTTAGCAAAATGTAATGACTGGATTAATTATTCGCTAGATATATTGTTAGTCATTTGTGCAATATTACTTAAAGGGAACCTGTCAGCTCTGAAACACCCTGCAAACTAGAGTAAGCGGTGTATAGTGTAAGTGACATCAAGTCCGGTTATGTAATTTTTATCTCAATGCATTTTACTGCTGGTTTGTGGGAGCACAGCGACGGAATGGAAGTGAGTATGAAGATAAAACCTACATATTTGGATTCAGCATCACTTACACTATACACCGCTTACTCTAGTTCAGGGGGTGTTTCGGAGGTGACAGGTTCCCTTTAAACATATAGGATTTTGGAGCTATCAGGGAGATAAAGGCATCTACATTTTCTGAATGGCAATTTTTCCACTTACCCTAGATCAGGGATCAGCAACCTCCGGCACTCCAGCTGTTCAGAAACTGCAACTCCCAGAATCCTCCTTTCACTTCTATGGAAGTTAGAAGAGCAGCCGAGCATGTTTGCATGGTGGGAGTTGTAGTTTCACAGCAGCTGGAGCACCGAAGGTTGCTGATCCCTGCCCTAGATAGTATAGCAACAAAATTAATGAGTTTTCCCAAGTTTAAACAGAGATTTAGAATCTTTAACCCTTAGGATAACGCAGGTTTTTTCATTTTTGTGTTTAAATTTTTCTTCCCTGTCTTCCTGGAGCCATAACTTTTTTTATTTTTCCGTTCACATATCCATATAAAGGCTTGTTTTTTGAAGGACAAGTTGTACTTTCTAATGCCACCTTTTAATGTGGTATACAAAGTAGTGGGAAGCAGGAAAAAAATTCCAAATGGGGTGGAATTAAAAAAACAACATAATTCTAATTAAACTTGGCACCCTCTCGCACGTGTTTGTCTTTTCTCCATTCCTTGGTGACCTCTAAATACTGGAGGACTGCACGTCTAACATCTAAGTTGTGAAACTTTGCTTCTTGCTAATTCCTGGAGTTAGCACAGAAGGAGGGTATTTATAATGTCTTGGGATTTGTGGAAGGAGGTAACAACTTTCAGAAGAAATTTTGTGTCTAGTTTGAATATCAGCTTGTCTTCAAAATACCCTTAGAAAAGACTCTTGTATAAAAAAGGGCTTGGAGCTCACAGACTCTTCGGCTCAATGAGATTTACCCTTAAAAAGATTTTTTGGTGGAAGTCAGTTGAAGGAAAGAGAATCCAGAGGTTTTAAGGGAACAGCGGATAAACCCAATAGCACAGTATGTACAGTCATGGCCAAAAGTTTTGAGAATAAATCAAATATTAGATAATAAGAACAGGATGGCACTACTCCTCAACCCTACAGCAGGATCCACCTGAATACCGGGTGTCGATCACAACAACGGTGGTGCTCAGCTCTCAAGCAGCAAGTCTTTTGCAAATCAAATATCCAGAGATGAAAGAAAGAGCGGCACTCACCGTAAAAAGTTGAAGGCTGGTGCAGAGCCTGACGAAGCGCAGTGTGCGCGAAACGGCCGTCGCTTGCAGCATGCAGGAGGTGTTTGCAATCCGCCCCCATACTTGAATGTATTTGCCGGACATGTAATAAAGCCTTCAACTTTTTACGGTGAGTGCCGCTCTTTCTTTCATCTCTGGATATTTGATTTGCAAAAGTTTTGAGAATGACACGAATATTATATTTTCACATGATCTGCTGCCCTCTGGTTTTTCTGTGTGTTTGTCAGATGTTTTTATCACATACAGAAATATAATTGCAATCATATTATGAGTAACAAAAGCTTATATTGACAGTTAGAATGAGTTAATGCAGCAAGTCAATATTTGCAGTGTTGACCCTTCTTCTTCAGGACCTCTGCAATTCTCCCTGGCATGCTCTCAATCAACTTCTGGACCTAATCCTGACTGATAGCAGTCCATTCTTGCACAATCAATGCTTGCATTTTGTCAGAATTTGTAGGTTTTTGTTTGTCCACCCGTCTCTTGATGATTGACCACAAGTTCTTAATGGGATTAAGATCTGGGGAGTTTCCAGGCCATGGACCCAAAATCTCTATGTTTTGTTCCCTGAGCCATTTAGTTATCACTTTTGCTTTATGGCAAGGTGCTCCATCATGCTGGAAAAGGCATTGTTGATCGCCAAACTGCTCTTGGACGGTTGGGAGAAGTTGCTCTCGGAGGACATTCTGGTACCATTCTTTATTCATGGCTGTGTTTTTAGGCAAGACTGTGAGAGAGCCGATTCCCTTGGCTGAGAAGCAACCCCACACATGAATGGTTTCAGGATGCTTTACAGTTGGCATGAGACAAGACTGGTGGTAGCGCTCACCTCGTCTTCTCCGAATAAGCTGTTTTCCAGATGTCCCAAACAATCGAAAAGGGGATTCATCAGAGAAAATGACTTTACCCCAGTCCTCAGCAGTCCACTCCCTGTACCTTTTGCAGAATATCAGTCTGTTCCTGATGTTTTTTTCTGGAGAGAAGTGGCTTCTTTGCTGCCCTCCTTGAGACCAGGCCTTGCTCCAAGAGTCTCCGCCTCACAGTGCGTGCAGATGCACTCACATCTGCCTGCTGCCATTCCTGAGCAAGCTCTGCACTGCTGGTAGCCCGATCCCGAAGCTGAAACACTTTTATGAGACGGTCCTGGCGCTTGCTGGTCTTTCTTGGGCGCCCTGGAGCCTTTTTGGCAACAATGGAACCTCTCTCCTTGAAGTTCTTGATGATGCGATAGATTGTTGACTGAGGTGCAATCTTTCTAGCTGCGATACTCTTCCCTGTTAGGCCATTTTTGTGCAATGCAATGATGACTGCACGTGTTTCTTTAGAGATAACCATGGTTAACAGAAGAGAAACAATGATGCCAAGCACCAGCCTCCTTTTAAAGTGTCCAGTGGTGTCATTCTTACTTAATCATGACAGATTGATCTCCAGCCCTGTCCTCATCAACCCCCACACCTGTGTTAATGGTGCAATTACTGAAACGATGTTAGCTGGTCCTTTTAAGGCAGGGCTGCAATGACGTTGAAATGTGTTTTGGGCGATAAAGTTCATTTTCTAGGCAAATATTGACTTTGCAAGTAATTGCTGTTAAGCTGATCACTCTTTATAACATTCTGGAGTATATGCAAATTGCCATTATAAAAACTGAAGCAGTAGACTTTGTAAAAATTAATATTTGTATCATTCTCAAAACTTTTGGCCATGACTGTACACATTCTGGAAGCCAAAGAAATCCCGAACGGGAGACAGATGAACTGGTAGTGATGAATCTGACCTTCCACCTGCACAGCAAATCTGAGAAATTTTCTTGACCAAGGATGAATTGGGACGTGAAAGTAAGCATCTTTTAGATCGATTGTAGCCATCATTGCCCCTTTCAGTATTAGTTTCACCACCGATTTCACAGTTTCTATTTCAAACGTGTGGTAGGAAATGAACGTATGCAGTGGTTTTAAGTTTATAATAGTTTGGAATTTGCCTTTTTTAGAGATGAGCGAGCATGCTCGTCCGAGCTTGGTGCTCGTTCGAGTATTACGATACTCGTAAGTGCTCGCTGCTCGGACGAGTATCTCGCCATGCTCGAGGAAATGGCATCTTCCGCATTGTGCATTTTTGGCGCCTATAAACTCAGCCAATCACAAGCCAGGAGACTCTGCGGTACACCCAGCATCACGTGGGGCCCTTACATGTCGATAGCAGGGGTTGGCTGGCCTGATCAGGTGACCCTGGAATATACTAGTGACTGCCCGCGGAGCTCGGCTCAGATGCTGTCTGGATGTCGTTAGGGACAGAGCTGCTGCGTTTAAGGGAGAGTGTTAGGGCCTGGATTTATTTCTCTGTTAGGCAGGAGTGATCTTAAAAGAACCCAACAGCCCTTCTAAGGGCTACAAGACATTTCTTTTTGTCTCCTGGCTGGGCTGGCTGGCTGAAACTAATAGTGCAGCTATCGCCATATAGAACCCTTTTTTTTATTGTTATATCTTAGTGATACAAATCCATTTCATACAGCAGAGTGGAACCATTCTGTTTGTCACAGTTCAGCTGTCCACTCACCACAAACCACAATCCGTATTTTCTGTCCAGGTGACCCATACTGTACGTCACGTAATCAAATACGGTCTTTTGCTTTCACTAATACAGCTACATTACAAAAATCTCTGTGCGACATTTGTCTGGGTTACATTAAAAATAGCCAGTCAGCAGGGACTGAGTTTGCTATCTGATAGTTTCTGCACGTCACGTTAAAAAAAAAAATAAATATATATATATATAAAAAAAGAAATTAAAAAAAAAATAAATAATAAAAAACTATTTTTTTGTTGTTTTATCTCAGTGATACAAATCCATTTCACACAGCTGTGTGTAACCATTCTGTGTGTCACAGTTCAGCTGTTCAGTCACCACAATCCGTATTTTCAGTCCAGGTGACACATTCTGTACATCACGTCATGAAAAAAGGTCTTTTGCTCTCACTTACACAGCTACATTACAAAAATCTCTGTGCGACATTTGTCTGGGTTGTAGTAGGGGCTGAGTTTGCTCTCTGATAGTTTCTGCACGTCACGTTAAAAAAAAAATTAAAAAAATATATAAAAAAATATTTAAAAAAATAGTTTTTTTGTTGTTTTATCTCAGTGATACAAATCCATTTCATACAGCTGTGTGGAACCATTCTTTTGCTTTCACTTATACAGCTACATTACAAAAATCTCTGTGCGACATTTGTCTGGGTTGCAATTAAGCAGACCAAGTCTGCCTAATCTAATAGTTTCAGTGTAATTGCGCTATACTGCACGGTACGTAATAACATATGTAATTTTGCTCTAACGTATCCACCTATATATTTTCTTGTTCAGATTGAACAAGTTTGTGGGTTTCAGTACAGCAGGCCCATTTATTTATTTTTTTTTATATAATACACTTATATACAGAAAATGTTGAACCCCAGGGCTAAGGGTCGAGGACAAGGGCGTGGGCGTGGGCATTCAATTACTGCAGGGGGCAGAGGCTGTGGTCCTGGGCAGGGTGAGACAGTACCTGCTGATGAGGGAGCAGGGGAACGCCGCAGAGCTACACTCCCTAGCTTCATGTCTCAACTTACAGGGACACGTGTAGAGGACTGTTGAAACCACAACAGTGCGAACAGCTGATCTCGTGGATTGCGGACAATGCTTCAAGTAATTTGTCCACCAGTCAGTCTTCCACGCAGTCCACCCACGTTACCCAAGGGAGCACTCCTCTGGCTCCTCCACCTCAACCTCCTTCCCCCCAGTCTGCCCCCTCCCAGGAAAATTTGGAATGCGATCCGGCATACTCTGAGGAACTGTTTTCTGGACCCTTCCCAGAGTCACAAACCACTTCTCAGGTTGCTGCTGACCTCGTTCCCGATGCCCAAGTTTTCCAACTGTCGCAGTCTGTGGGTGATGATGATGATGATGACGACAATGTTGACGTAGTGGAAGAAGCTTGTAAAAAGGTGTCGGACGATGAGGAGACACGGTTGTCAGACAGTGGTGAAGTTGTTGTCAGGGCAGGAAGTCTGAGGGGGGAGCAGACTGAGGAATCGGAGGATGACGAGGTGACTGACCCAAGCTGGGTTGATAAACCGAGCGAAGACAGTGCTTCTGAGGCAGAGGCGAGTGCTGCACCAGAACAGGTTGGAAGAGGCAGTGGTGTGGCCAGAGGGAGAAGCGGGGCCAGAGCTGGTGCATCAGCAGCAACTGTTTCACGTAGAGAATTTCCCGTGGCGAGGCCTAGATGTTCGCAAGTCTGGAGGTTCTTTAAAGAAAGTGAGGATGACCGACGGACTGTGGTGTGCAACCTGTGCCACACCAGGATCAGCAGGGGTGCCACCACTACTAGCCTAACCACCACCAGCATGCGCAGGCATATGAGTGCTAAACACCCCACTCAATGGAACCAATGCCGTTCACCTCCTGCGGGTCACACCACTGCTCCTTCCCCTGTGTAACTTGCTGCCTCTGCTAGTTAAGCCCCTGCCCAGGACCTCGGCACGAGTGCCTCCCACCGGAAAACCACACCTTCGCCTCCACGAATCTCCACAGCATCCACCAATGTGTCCCAGCGCAGCGTTCAGCTGTCTTTACAGCAGACGCTGGAGCGCAAGAGGAAATACAGTTCCACCCTATTTTTCCCGATGTGCCGTCCCAGCCCTACACCAGCACGTGTCACAGAACATCATCCGTGCCCTGACCAACGCTGTTTCTGAGAAGGTCCACCTAACCACGGACACGTGGACAAGTGCTGCCAGGCAGGGACACTATATCTCACTGACGGCACATTGGGTTAACTTGGTGGAGGCTGGGAATGAGACTGACCCTGGGGCCGCTCATGTACTGCCCACACCGAGGATTGCGGGGCCTACCTCGGTCACGGTCTCTCAGACGTACTATGCCTCCTCCTCCTTCGACCCCTCCTCCTCCTCCACCAAATTACCATCCGTGGGCACGGCGCCTTCAGTCGGTAGCTCTAGGCGCAGCAGCAGTGCCGTGGGTAAGCGCCAGCAGGCGGTGCTCAAACTGCTGAGCTTAGGTGACAAAAGGCACCAAGAGCTGTTACAGGGCATCACGGCGCAGACCGATGTGTGGCTGGCACCGCTGAACCTCAAGCCAGGCATGGTTGTGTGTGACAACGGGCGTAACCTGGTGGCGGCTCTGCAACTCGGCAGACTGACACATGTGCCATGCCTGGCCCACGTGTTCAACCTAATAGTTCAGCGGTTCCTCAAGACATACCCCAATCTGTCTGATTTGCTCACCAAGGTGCGCCGCATCTGTGTGCATTTCCGCAAGTCAACCACAGATGCTACCACTCTTAGGGCAGCGCAGCGCCGCCTACAACTGCCCGCTCACCGACTGTTGTGCGACGTGCCCACGAGATGGAATTCGACATTAAACATGTTATCCAGAGTTTGCCAGCAGCGCAGAGCGATTGTAGACTGACAGATGTCGGATGCTTTGCGCTTGTAACAAGAGACGGTGGAGGAAGATACGTCGCTTGATAGCCAGAGCACCCTCCGGTCTGTTTCTCAGCGCGTATCGGAGGAGGGGGATAAGGATGAGGAAAAAGAGGAGGAGAATGTCGGCAAGACAGAAGAGGGTACCAGTGCTCAGTCCTTCTTAACTCTTGAGCGTGTATGGGCTGAAGAGGAGGAGGAGGAGGAAATGGAGAGTCAGGCCAGTGAGGAGAGGGAATTCTCTGGCGCACATGGAAAACTTCATGTTAGGCTGCCTATCCTGTGACCCTCGCGTTAGAAGAATTTTTTCAAACACCGATTACTGGATGTTCACTCTCCTGGACCCACGGTACAAGCGGAACCTTTCCACTCTCATCCCTGTAGAGGAAAGGAGTATGAGAGTGAATCAATATCAACAGGCCCTGGTGCACAAGCTGAAACAATCCTTCCCATCTGACGCTGCTAGTGGCAGAGGGCGTGGTTCTGTGGGCCAAGTAGCGGGGGAGAGGAGGCAAGCAGGCAGCTTGTCCAGCACTGGCAGGGGAACGCTCTCCAAGGCCTTTGCCAGTTTTATGTCACCCCAGCAAGACACTGTCACCTGTCCCCAGTCTAGGCAGAGTAGGGGGGAGCTGTACAGAAAGATGGTGAGGGAGTACCTAGCTGACCATACCAACGTCCGGACCGATCACTCTGCTCCATACAACTACTGGGTTTCAAAGCTGGACACGTGGCCTGAACTGACGCTGTACAGCTAAAGATTTACATTACTTATGTATCCGATTCCTCTTCTATACTCCTACTACTCCTCCTCCTTGTCGTCTTTGCCTAACGATGACCAAAAAAAACGCCATTATTTAGAGGTCCAACTGGCACTCTTTTACCACAATTTTTCAGGAGGGCCCCCTACAGGCCCTGTCTTCAAACTATTTTTCCGGAGGTCCACCTACAGGCCCTCTCTCTAAATAATTTTTCTGGAGGTCCACCTACAGGCCTTCTCTCTAAACAATTTTTCCGGAGGTCCACCTACAGGCCATCTCTCCAAACAATTTTTCGGGAGGTCCACCTACAGGCCCTCTCTCCAAACAATTTTTCCGGAGGGCCACCTATAGGCCCTCTCTCCAAAAATTTTTCCGGAGGGCCACATAATGCGATAGACGGGAATCGAACCCGGGTCCACTGCTTGGGAAGCAGCTATGCTCACCACTTTACCACCAACAGCCACAGCAACTGATAAGAACAGATACTAAACTTGATGTAAGCCAACATTTCGACAATCGATAACCCGAAATGGGTCCGCCGTCGAGCCTGGCGTTCGGCCACACTGAGCATTTCACATACTCTTACCGAGTCTGACCCTGGGGCCGCTCATGTACTGCCCACTTGGAGGATTGCAGGACCTACCTCGTTCACGGTTTCTCAGAATTACTATGCCACTTCCTCCAACCCCTCGTCCTCCACCTTCGAATTACCATCCGTGCTTCACCTCCTGCTACCTCAGTCTAACTCGGTCACTCTGTTGTCACCGCCATGCTGCGTCAGGATAAATTTTTGGGTGGCTCACCTGCTACCTCATCTAACTTGGTCACTTGTTGGTGTAACCGCCATGCTGTGTCAGGCTTATTCCTGCATCGTGTGGCTGGGGATAGGAGAGCATGGGCATGGGTGATGGACCTTCGTTGCACCTAGTTGGGTGCTTCCCTATATATTCCCACCATGCCAGCCATGGGTTGTACATAAACTAATAACAGGAAAAACAAAAAAAATTAGAAAACTATTTTACAGGAGGGTCAACCGCAGACACTCCAAAACAATTTTACATGAGGGAGTGTCTCCCCGCCTGCCATCGTGTTTGGTCAGGCTGTCAGTAGGTACACCACCTCTGTCGCCCGCAGAAGCGGCCACTATGAGGAAGGCCACGGCAAGAACATCCCCTTTTCAATTGAGAACAAGTGGAGAATTGTAGGAGGATGACACTTTTCTTTGGCAGTGGATTCACCTTCCCCTTTATCATTGCCAGACAACAGTTGGTGAAAAAGTAATTGGCAATGATGAAGAAAATGTAACGGTGCAGTGGACCCTCTGTGACGCAAAACCTATATATTCCCACCATGCCAGCCATAGGTTGTACATAAACTAATAACAGGAAAAACAAAAATAATGAGAAAACTATTTTACAGAAGGGTCAACCGCAGACACTCCAAAACAATTTTACATGAGGGAGTGTCTCCCCGTCTGCCATCGTGTTCGGTCAGGCTGTCAGTAGGTACACCACCTCTGTCGTCCGCAGAAGCGGCCACTATGAGGTAGGCCACGGCAAGAACATCCCCTTTTCAATTGAGAACAAGTGGAGAATTGTAGGAGGATGACACTTTTCTTCGGCAGTGGATTCACCTTCCCCTTTATCATTGCCAGACAACAGTTGGTGAAAAAGTAATTGGCAATGATGAAGAAAATGTAACGGTGCAGTGGACCGTCTGTGACGCAAAACCTATATATTCCCACCATGCCAGCCATGGGTTGTACATAAACTAATAACAGGAAAAACAAAAAAATATTTTACAGAAGGGTCAACTACAGACACTCCTAAACAATTTTTTAGGAGGGTCAACTTCGGACACTCCAAAACAAATTTTTGGGAGGCTCACCTACAGACATTTGACTGCTACCTCAATCTAACTTGGTTACTTGTTGGTGTCACTACGCTGTCACCATGCTGTGTCAGGCTTATGCCTGCGTCGTGGGGCGGGGGATAGCACAGCAGTGCCAGCATGAGCAGTGGTGTCACCTGCAGACGGTGATGGACCTTCGTTGCACCTAGTTGGGTGGTTCCCTAACAAGTGATGGGCATGTGCCTCGCCTGTCTTGGTCTGGGTGAGCACAATTGCCATGAGGGTAACCACCAGGCTGTTGCAGGAGAATTTGGGGTAATGGTGGGATTAGGCAGCTTCAGAGGCATCCATGCATGCTGCCCCTGCTGTTTCCTGTCCATTTCCGTGGTGTTTCCATAATTTTCTGAGGTTTCCAGGTTTTCACCCAGCTTTCCCTAGGCAGAGCCTTGGTCCCCTGCAAAAATGCTCGAGTCTCCCATTGACTTCAATGGGGTTCGTTTCTCGAAACGAGCACCCGAGCATCGGGAAAAGGTCGACTCTAATAACGAGCACCCGAGCATTTTAGTGCTCGCTCATCTCTAGCCATTTTGTTTTCTCACTAGGAATAAAAGAGTAATGACCCGTTCTTCCTCCCTGCTGTAAAAAGGTTCGACTTCTCCTAGGCATAATAACTCTTTTATGCCCTCAGACAGATAAGACTGCTAGTATATGGGGAGCTGAGTTATAGTGAACTGTTGAGGCGGAATAGATTCTAAGTCTATTATATATCCTTCTCTTATGATATTGATAATGTAAGGATCTATAATAACTTGCTCCCAGATATTTATGAAGGTGCTGAATCTTCCCCCAACCCAGATGGCATCATTGATTTTTAGAAGAGGAGGAATCTTCTCCCCTGTTGGTATTGAAAAGGAAATTTCTTCTGGTCCCCCTTTTTACGTAGCTCAATCTCCCTGATTTGTCTTTATCTTTTTTGTCTTCCTGCTGCTGTCTGCCTTGAAAAAATTGTCTCCTGCCCCTAGAAATCCCTTTTTCCTATCGGTAGCACTTTCCAGGATCTTATCAAGATCCAGGGCGAAAACATATTGTCCATGAAATGGCATGGAAATTAA
>ONZH01028937.1:0-47554 GCA_900303285.1 Rhinella marina
CACCTGAAATGGTTTTCACTTCACAGGTGTGCCCTGTCAGGTTTAATAACTGGGATTTCTTGCCTTATAAATAGGGTTGGGACCATGAGTTGTGTTGGGCAGAAGTCAGGTGGATACACAAGTGATAGTCCTACTGAATAGACTGTTAGAATTTGTATTATGGCAAGAAAAAAGCAGCTAAGTAAAGAAAAATGAGTGGCCATCATTACTTTAAGAAATGAAGGTCAGTCAGTCCGAAAAATTGGGAAAACTTTGAAAGTGTCCCCAAGTGCAGTCGCAAAAACCATCAAGCGCTACAAAGAAACTGGCTCACATGAGGACCGGCCCAGGAAAGGAAGACCAAGAGTCACCTCTGCTGCGGAGGATAAGTTCATCCGAGTCACCAGCCTCAGAAATCGCAGGTTAACAGCAGCTCAGATTAGAGACCAGGTCAATGCCACACAGAGTTCTAGCAGCAGAAATATCTCTACAACAACTGTTAAGAGGAGACTGTGTGCAGCAGGTTCCAACCACCGTGTCTTTGTGCGACGCAGAAAAGGTGAACGGATGGACTCTACATGGAGGAGGAGGTGTGATGGTGTGGGGGTGCTTTGCTGGTGACACTGTTGAGGATTTATTCAAAATTGAAGGAAAACTGAACCAGAATGGCTACCACAGCATCTTGCAGCGGCATGCTATTCCATCCGGTTTGTGTTTAGTTGGACCATCATTTATTTATCAACAGGACAATGACCCCAAGCACACTTCCAGGCTGACCAAGAAGGAGAGTGATGGAGTGCTACGCCAGATGACCTGGCCTCCACAGTCACCAGACCTGAACCCAATCGAGATGGTTTGGGGTGAGCTGGGTCGCAGAGTGAAGGCAAAAGGGCCAACAAGTGCTAAGCATCTCTGGGAACTCCTTCAAGACTGTTGGAATACCATTTCAGGTGACTACCTCTTGAAGCTCATCAAGAGAATGCCAAGAGTGTGCAAAGCAGTAATCAAAGCAAAAGGTGGCTACTTTGAAGAACCTAGAATATAAGACATATTTTCAGTTGTTTCACACTTTTTTGTTAAGTATATAATTCCACATGTGTTAATTCATAGTTTTGATGCCTTCAGTGTGAATCTACAATTTTCATAGTCATGAAAATACAGAAAACTCTTTGAATGAGAAGGTGTGTCCAAACTTTTGGTCTGTACTGTATATATATATGATAGGCCCCCCTGCAGTTCCTGATTTTGCCCCATAATTTCAGGATGGCCAAGTGGGGTGGCGGGCAGGCGTGCGATCGCCCCTCCCTCCCTTCCCCCATTTTCAAGATGGCCGAGTGGTTCAAGCAGAGTGTCAGCATACAGATGACACTCTGCTTGAAACTGCCAACATCGGTGCTGGCACAAATGTCAGCTGTTTAACCCCTTCCATGCCACGGTCAATAGGGACCGCTGTATGGAAGGGGTTAACAGGGAGGGAGCTCCCTCCCCCATCGAGCGCAGCGCTGCTGTGGCAGCGTCCCGATGCTTTGATCAGAACAGAGGGAGGAGCTCCCTCCCCCCTCCCATCGGGCCACTGCTGTGCTGTGGCAGTGTCCAGATGGTTACCAGAGCAACCGGACTGTGGCTGTGGTATATCTAAGCCTGATCAGGCTCTTGCTAAAGCCAGGAGCCTGATCAGGCTTACTATGACTGAGAATATACTGCAGTATACTATACAGTGTACTGCAGTGTATTATAAAAACATCAGATCCACTGGATCTTGAAGAACCAAGGGGGTCTGAGTCAAAAAAGTGTAAAAAAAAAGTTTTAAAAAAGTGTAAAAAGTTTTTTAAAAATCTAACATTTTTCCCATATAAGCACATTTGTAATTGGGTAAAAATGAAGAAAATAAAATACCCTAAACATATTAGGTATCACCGTGTCCGTAACAACCAACTCTATAAAAATATCATATGACCTAATCCCTCAGGTGAACACTGTAAAAAATAAAAATAAAAACAGTGTCAAAAAAGCAATTTTTTGTCACCTTCCATCACAAAAGTGCATCACCAAGCCATCGAAAGGGTGTATGCCCCCCAAAATAATACCAATCTAACCGTCACCTCACCTTGTAAAAAAATGAGCCCCTACCTGAGACAATCGCCCAAAAAAAAAAAAAAAACTACAGCTCTCAGACTATGGAGACACTAAAACATGATTTTTTTGTTTAAAAAATGATATTATTGTGTAAAACTTAAATAAATAAAAAAGTATACATGTTAGTTATCGCCACATCCGTAACAACCTGCTCTACAAAAATCTCACATGACCTAACCCCTCATGTGAACACAGTAAAAAAAAAATGTCAAAAAAGCCATTTTTTGTCACCTTATATCACAAAAAGTATAATACCAAGCTATCAAAAAGGCATATGCCCCCCAAAATAGTACCAATCTAACCGTCACCTCATTCAACAAAAAATGAGCCCCTACCTGAGACAATCACCCAAAAAATAAAAAAAAACTACAACTCTCAGACTATGGAGACACTAAAGCATGATTTTTTTTGTTTCAAAAATGATATTATTGTGTAAAACTTAAATAAATAAAAATAAGTATACATGTTAGGTATTGCCACGTCCGTAACAACCTGCTCTACAAAAATCTCACATGACCTAAGCCCTCAGGTAAACGCAGTAAAAATGAATAAATAAAAACTGTGCCAAAATTAAAAATTTTTGGGTCACCTTGCCCCAAAAAGTGTAATAATGAATGATCAGAAAAAATCATATGTACCCAAAAATGGTACCAATAAAAATGTCAACTCTTCCTGCAAAAAATTAGCCCCTGCACAAGACGATCGGCAGAAAAATAAAAAAGATATGGCGTTCAGAAAATAGAGACACAAAAACATATTTCTTTCAAAAATGCTTTATTATTTAAAACTGAAACAAACAAGCAAAGAAAGTAGACATATTTGATATTTTTGTGTCCGTAACAGTCTGCTCTATAAAAACAGCACATGATCTAACCTGTCAGATGAACGTTGTAAAAAATAAAAACTGTGCCAGAACAGCCATTTTTGGTTACCTTGCCTAACAAAAAGTATAATATAAAGCGATCAAAAATCATAGGTAACCCAGAATAGTATCAATAATACTGTCACTTTATACCTTAGTTTCCAAAATAGGGGCACTTTTTGGTTGCTTCTACTGAAGGGGTGCATCAGGGGTCTTCAAATGGGACATGGTATCTAAAAACCAGTCCAGCAAAATCTGCCCTCCAAAAACCATCTGGCGCACCTTTTCTTCTGCGCCCTGCCATGTGACCATACAGTAGTTTACGACCACATATGGGGTGTTGCTGTAAATAGCAGAATCAGGGTAATAGTTTTGTTTGGCTATTAACCCTTGATGTGTTACAGGAAAAAAATGGATTAAAATGAAAAATCTGCCAAAAAAGTGAATTTTAGAAATGTCATCTCCGTTTTCCTTTAATTCTTGTGGAATACATAAAGGGTTAACAAAGTTTGTAAAATCAGTTTTGAAAACCTTGAAGGGTGTAGTTTCTAAAACAGGGTCATTTATGGTGGTTTCTATTATGTAAGCCCCACAAAGTGACTTCAGAACTGAACTGGTCCTTAAAAAAATGATTTTGGAAAATGTCTTAAAAATTTTAAGAAATGCTTCTAAAATTCTAAGCCTTCTAGCTTCCCCAAAAAAATAAAATTCCTATACAAAATGATGCCAACATAAAGTAGACATATGGGAAATGTAAAGTAATAACTATTTTGTGAGGAATCACTATCTGTCTTAAAAGAAAAGAAATTCAAGTTTTGAAAATTACAAATTTTTCCAAATTTTCTGTAAATTTAGGATTTTTTTTTATAAATAAAGGTGATTTATATTGACTCAAATGTACCACTGTCATGAAGTACAATATGTCACGAGAAAACAATCTCAGAATGGCTTGGATAAGTAAAAGTGTTCAAAAGCTATTACCTCATAAAGTGACACATGACAGATTTCCAAAATTTGGTCTGGTCCTTAGGGTGAAAAATGGCTGTGTCATTAAGGGGTTAAAGGGATTCTACGGGCTCTCCTATATTGATGACCTATCTTCAGGATTCGTCATCAATATCAGATTGGTGGGGGTCCGACACCTGACACTCCCACCGATCAGCTGTATGAGGAGACGGCATGTGCTGTCTCCCTTCTCTCTTCCTGATCACCGCTGCTGTCTATGGTAAAGCAGCGGCGAGCAGAAAGACCATTTTAAGACTATTTTAATTAATATGGTCTGAAATAACTTTGCAGCATATTTGACAAAGCTGAAAAAGACACAGATCCATCAAGTTCAATCGATAATCCTACCAAGAAAGGTGGATATCTTTTGAACTTGTGCAATGAATCAGCCATCACAACCTCCTCTGGCAGGTTCCATGGTCTCCTGTATAACTCCTTCAGGTTCACACATAGGGCGAGATTTATTAAAACTGGTGTAAAGTAGAACTGGCTTAGGTGCCCATAGCAACCAATCAGATTCCACCTTTCATTTTCCAAAGGAGTTATGAAAATGAAATCGGATTGGTTGCTACAAGCAACTAAGCCAGTTTTCTTTTGTACCAGTTTTGATAAATTTCCCCCGCAGTTTTTTTTTTATAATGTTTTGCGAACATTTATGTTTTTGTCGCATTTTTTCCATTCTTTTATTTTTCTGAAAAGAAAAGTCAACTTCAGTTAATTGACAGTCTACTGGAACTTATGAAATGTAGTGCATACTTTTTTATGCACTTATTTTTTTCCAATTGCTGTGTTTTTTTTTTTTGCATCCAATGTATTTTTCTAAAACGCAGCATGCAGCATTTAATCCCTTCCCGACCGCTTACTGTAAATTTACAGCAGCAGTTGATTATTTGGCATCCATTTGCAAGCTTCACACCAGACCCACCAGCGGGCAGAATATACAACATGCATCCATATGGTGACCAGCGTAACGGAAAAAAAATCAAAATGGCCAATTTGATTGTTTTTTGTTGCTTAACCCCCCACAAAAAAATGAATAAAAAGTGATCAAAACCTCATGCACACTCCAACTTGATATCAATCAAAAGTACCAATTGCTATGCAAAAAATGAGCTACCACACAGCTCCATAGGGCTAACTATAAAAAGTTATGGGGGTCAGAATATGGCAATGCAAAGACAAAATGTATTACAATTTTTTTGTTTTCAGTACGAAAAAACAAAAAACAATATAAATGTAATCGTACTGACCCAGAGAATAAAGGTAACAGGTCAGTTTTACAGCATAGGAAATTCTGTAAAGGTAAACCCATACAACTGTGGCAGAATTGTGTTTTTTTTCTAATTCCACCCAGTTTGAAATGTATTTCCATCTCTATACTACATTATATGTAACAGTAAATGGTGCCATTAGAAAATACAACTTGCCCTGCAAAAAACAAGCCCTTTTACGGCTATGTGAATGGAAAACAAAAAAGTTATGGCTGTCGGAAGGCCGGGAGTGAAACATGAAAACAAGAAACCGGAAAATGTCCTTTAACCCCTTCCCGCTATATGATGAGTATACACGTCATGGAGCACTGCTATTTAGCGCTCCATGACGAGTATACCCGTCATTACATTAAACTGTCACCATGTCTGCTGACATGGTGACAGCGCTGAGACCCCGGCTGTTACTTACAGCCAGGGGTCTCAGCTTACCAGCCCGGGACCAATGGGGGCGGTCCCGGGCTAGCGATCGCTGTGATTGGCTAGTCTGTTCAGACTAGCCAATCACAGCGATCGTAACTGAAATAAAATGTAAAATAAAAAATAAATAAATTTAAGAATATATTATATATATATATCCCCCCACCCCACTGTTTTCTCTGATGGCCGATTGGGTGGGTGGGGGGAGGATATAATGAGCGGGCGGGCGGGCGATGTGCGGGCGGCTGCGGCGGGAGTGCCGCCCGCAATGATTTTTCAGGATGGCCCAGCGTTTGCAAGCAGAGTATCAGCATACAGCTGATACTCTGCTTGAAACTGCTGACATCGGTGCTGGCACCGATGTCAGCAGTTTAACCCCTTCCATGCCGCGGTCCGTAGGGACCGCTGTATGGAAGGGGTTAACAGGGAGGAAGCTCCCTCCCCCTTCCATCGGGACGCTGCTGTGCTCTGGCAGCGTCCCGATGGTTACCATGGCAACCAGACGCTTTCAGAAGCGTCTGCTTGCCATGGTGTAATCAAGCCTGTTCAGGCTCCTGCTAAAGGCAGGAGCCTGAGAAGGCTTAGACTGAGTGACACAGTGTACAGTGTACTATATAGTGTACTGTAGTGTATTATAGAACAATCAGATCCACTGGTTCTTCAAGAACCAAGTGGGTCTGAGTCTAAAAAAAAAGTGTAAAAAAAAGTGTAAAAAAATTAAAAAAAAGTTAAAAAAAAGTTAAAAAAAAAAAGTTAAAAAAAATCCTATTTTTCCCCCAATACTTAAATTTGAAATTAGTAAAAAAAAGAAAAAAAATATCCCAATCATGTTAGGTATCGCCACGTTCGTAACAACCTGCTCTACAAAAATATCACATGTCCCGACCCCTCAGGTGAACACGGTAAAAGAAATAAAATAAAAACAGTATAAAAAAAGCCATTTTTGTCACTTTATATCACAAAAAGTACAATCACAAGCGATCAAAAAGGCGTATGCCCCTCAAAATAGTACCAATCTAACCGTCACCTCTTCCCGCAAAAAATGAGCCCCTACCTGAGACAATTGCCCAAAAAATAAAAAAACTACAGCTCTCAGACAAGGGACAGACTAAAACATGATTTTTTTGTTTCAAAAATGATATTATTGTGTAAAACTTAAATAAATAAAGAAAACTATACATGTTAGGTATTGTCACGTCCGTAAAAACCTGCTCTATAAAAATATCACATGAGTTAACCCCTCAGGTGAACACAGTAAAAAAAATAAAATAAAAACAGGGTCAAAAAAGCCATTTTTTGTCACTTTACATCACAAAAAGTGCAATCGCAAGCGATAAAAAAGGCGTATGCCCCTCAAAATAGTACCAATCTAACCATCACCTCTTCCCGCAAAAAATGAGCCCCTACCTTAGACAATTGCCCAAAAAATAAAAAAACTACAGCTCTCAGACAAGGGACAGACTAAAACATGATTTTTTGTTTCAAAAATGATATTATTGTGTAAAACTTAAATAAATAAAGAAAACTATACATGTTAGGTATCGTCACGTCCGTAAAAACCTGCTCTATAAAAATATCACATGAGTTAACCCCTCAGGTGAACACAGTAAAAAAAATAAAATAAAAACAGGGTCAAAAAAGCCATTTTTTGTCACTTTACATCACAAAAAGTGCAATCGCAAGCGATCAAAAAGGCATATGCCCCTCAAAATAGTACCAATCTAACCATCACTTCTTCCCGCAAAAAATGAGCCCCTACCTGAGACAATTGCCCAAAAAATAAAAAAAACTACAGCTCTCAGACAAGGGACAGACTAAAACATGATTTTTTTGTTTCAAAAATGATATTATTGTGTAAAACTTAAATAAATAAAGAAAACTATACATGTTAGGTATCGCCACGTCCGTAAAAACCTGCTCTATAAAAATAGCACATGATCTAACCTGTCAGATGAATACTGTACAAAAAAAAAACTGAGCCAGAACAGGCATTTTTGGATACCTTGCCTAACAAAAAGTGTAATATAAAGCGATCAAAAATCATATGTACCCCAAAATAGTATCAATAACACTGTCACCTTATCCCTTAGTTTCCAAAATACAGGCACTGTTTGATTGTTTCTACTGTAGGGGTGCATCAGGGGGGCCTCAAATGGGACATGGAGTCTGAAAACCAATCCAGCAAAATTTGCCCTCCAAAAACCATCTGGCGCACCTTTCCTTCTGCGCCCTGCTGTGTGCCCATACAGCAGTTTACTACCACATGTGGGGTGTTTCTGTAAATCGCAGAATCAGGGTAATAGTTTTTGAGTTTTGTTTGGCTATTAACCCTTGATGTGTTACAGGAAAAAAATGGATTAAAATGGAAAATCTGCCAAAAAAGTGAAATTTTGAAATGTCATCTCCATTTTCCTTTAAATCTTGTGGAATACATAAAGGGTTAACAAAGTTAGTAAAATTCGTTTTGAAAACCTTGAGGGGTGTAGTTTCTAAAATGGGGTCATTTATGGTGGTTTCTATTATGATAGCCCCACAAAGTGACTTCAGAACTGAACTGTTGCTTCAAAAAAATGGTTTTGGAAAATTTCTTAAAAATTTTAAGAATTACTTCTAAAATTCTAAGCCTTCTAACGTCCCCAAAAAATAAAATTACATCTACAAAATGATGGTAACATAAAGTAGACATATGGGAAATGTAAAGTAATAACTATTTTGTGAGGGATCACTATCTGCCTTAAAAGCATAGAAATTCAAAGTTTGAAAATTACAAATTTTTCCAAATTTTCTGTAAACTTAGGATTTTTTTAATAAATAAAGGCGATTTATATTGACTCAAATTTACCATTGTCGTGGAGTACAATGTGTCACAAGAAAACAATCTCAGAACGGCTTGGATAAGTAAAAGTGTTTCAAAGTTATTACCACATAAAGTGACACATGTCATATTTCCAAAATTTGGCCTGGTCCTTAAGGTGAAAAATGGCTATGTCATGAAGGGGTTAAAAGACTGGACACAAAAAACAAAGAAAATACTTTCTAAAATACTGATTTTCTGAACTTCTCTGGTGTCCTTCCATCCTCTGTGATGACTAGCTTACCGTGATATTGCATCCATGATGATGTGTGTAACATGACAAGACCATATTGTGCAATAGCTGTAGGTCACAGTAGCATTTTACCACTTATCCCACAAGCATCAGACAAGTTCTTATATTGTTCACAACCCAGGACAACAACACTTTAATATCAGCCGCTGTCTTCAGTAGTTGCACTGTTACCGTATTCTTGCCGTATGGAAATACACATGGAAACATATCCACGCGTCGCTGTCTCTGAGATCTCAGGTCAGGCACAGAGTTGCAGCTTAATGTATTGCATATTAAGCTTTAACACCCCTGCGCTGAAGCAAATAAGACATTCACCTACGGTAACTGCAATGATGTCTAATGGGAACCTGGCTCAATTCATAATCGAAGCATGACACTCCATGATTCAGAAGGTTCTTCTCCTTCTCCTGGTCCAGAACTACAGGAAACGAATGACCAGCGTCTTTTAATATCTGTCCTGTATAGTATTTGTCATTTCATTTCAAGTACAAGATTGATGTAGGCGGTCATCCATTTGCACAGAGCCCACAAAACACTGGAGGTTCAGAGCCAGTATCAGTAAATAAAGTTGTACCACCATGACAGGTCCTTTTACCTTGTATATATATTGCATATATTTGCCTGACATTGTATAGTGTGGGGAGGGGGGATTATAGGGTATCTATGTTTTATCTGTAGATGCAAAATCCACATCTCTAAGTATCTATGTGCACATCATAAAATATGGAGCTGTACATGCAATTTGTTAGGCATGTCATATTTGACATGTGAGCCCCTTCTTTCGTTGACCAATATGCATCTTTATTATATATGATATCCTTATACATTAATATATTTTATTCTGCCATTAGTAGGATATCACATAAGGCACGTGTTTTGGCTTGCATGATTGGGATTAATAAACATGTGACTAATACATTTTTATAGGATCTATATGCCTCCCTGCACATTACTCCCCCACAAATGACCTTGGCAGTGCCCAGAGATAAACTTAGCACCTGGATAGAGACATATATCACTGTCTAATGCTGAAATAAGTGAGTCTTCCATCTCCCTAGAGGAGACTGCATTGGAGGTGTCATTGGATTAGCTCTTTTTGTCTTCACACTTCTTATCGTTCCAGTTATTAATGAGTGGGATTAATTAGCCATTAATGTCCATTGCATTCAGTGTCATCTGAGGGACATCATTAGAAGCATTCTAATCTCTGACACAACTGCTCCTCTTCAAGTGTTACTGGCTGATTAGATAATAGACTGGGTTATTATAGAAGTAATTGCCTGCAGAACTTCCCTATTCTAAGAAACACTTCAGACACAATGGTGATACAACGGAGTTGTCTAATGATCAAAGGAGAGAGCGAGAGCAATGCATAGGCAGTTGCGAGAAGCGAATCCCAAGAAGCTAGAAAGACATTTCCGTTAAATTGAATATTCGTGCTATATGCACTTTAAATGCAGTAGTCAGAGACATCAAAATGTGAGAAACCAACTCAGCAATAGTAGAAACGAAGCAGTGGAGCATACACATATTCAGCTATTTCCGACAGCCCCGTTCAAGTCCATTGAAAGAGACAGCACGCGCTCATCCTACTCTCATTAAAGGGAATGTATCATCAGAAAATGTCCTATTGTTTAAATCACATGTTTCTGTTTAACATATTTTATATGATAAAATGTTATATAGAATTTTAATGATGTTATTTTTTCCATGTCCATATCCATATTTAAACAAAAAACATACAATCCTGTACTTTTCGCACTGGCCACTAAGCCTAATAATAGATGCCACTCTACAACAATCACTTTACTGCACTGTATTACAGCGACATATTATCTGACCAATCATTGATCAGATGGCCGTTTGCACACAGATCTTTTGTTATACACACACCAACTATTGGTCTGATTGAACAGAAATTGTTCAGATAATCTGCTGGTGTAATACAACCTGTAATGATAAGGAGATATCAACTCTGTGTATGGATACGTTATGATCCCACCATTCACAATAGGCGATTGCCAAAGCTTACCTACGCTTTCCTTGTACAATGACCTCTGCACAGGTCACAGAGCATTTCTTAATAAACCTCCCTTAAAAGTTAATGAGGTCCCCTCATGTTCATTGTCTCTATGGACCATGGGGCTGCTGTAAAGCAATTTTTTAAATGCTTTTTAAATGCTGTTGCTCAGGCAAGATGGCCGTCTCCATTATCATTTTCAGGAAATAAAATAAAAAAATCTGTAATCAGAAAATAAAATTAGATCAGAAAAGGGATATGTGCTGTTATCTAGTTTTAACTGGCAAATAAAATGTTTGGTGACACATTTCCTTTAATGGGCCCCTCATTCTTGTCAAAAAGTCCTTCAAGTATAAAAATTTCTAGAAGGGAGGAGGGGAGCGCTGAAGCATTTCTCTTAAGGGGTCATATATTAAGACCAGCATTTTAGATGTCAGTCTTAATATCCCCTATAGCTGGCAGTGGAGCCGGCCTCTACATAACTTCTGCACATGCAGTGCCGCTTCTGAATATAAGCCAGCTTCCTTGCTGGCTTATATTTAGACCATTTTCTACGCCTAAACCAGGCGTAGCAAATGATGAGGGAGAAGGGCCTTCCGGCCTGTCCCCTTCCATACCCATGGCACGCCCACTTTTTTAGACTTGAAAGGAAAATACCACTGCACACTCAAAACGTTTTCCTCTGCAAGTAAAAAATATTTTTATTTATTTTAACATGTCCTCCATATATTATATATGCAAATAGGAGGTAAGCAAAATGCCTTTTAGGAAATGTGACTGTGAATGTTGACGTTTTGGTCGCATGCGGACCTTGGTCACAAGGGCAGAATGAGGTATATGTGGAGGGCCCCCGTGGAACAGTGTGTGTGCGGTGCAGGGGAGAAGAGGCACGTGTCCTCATTCTGCCTTACCTTGTGACTATTGTGACCAAGGTCCGCATGCGACCGAAACGTCAACATTTACAGTCACATTTCCTAAAAGGCATTTTGCTTATCTCCTATTTGCATATATAATATACGGAGGACATGTTAAAATAAATAAAAAGATTTTTTATTTGCATAGGAAAACATTTTGAGTGTCCAGTGGTATTTTCCTTTCTAGTATATTTCGGATCATATCCGCTCCACTAAAGCACCTCACCTAGTGGACGAGTGAAACCCATTACGTATATCACTAATATCAATAATATGCCAGTAAGAAGTGCCCCCATAGGGCCCCCCAATAATGTGCCACAAAGAAGTGCCCCCACAGTGCCCCCCAATAATGTGCCAGTACGAAGTGCCCCAATAATGTGCCAGAAATGCCCCCAAAATGTCACCCCAATAATGTGCCAGAAGTTCCCCCAATGATTCCTCCCCAAAATCATGTGCCAGTAAAAAGTTTCCCACCCCCATAGATGCCCCCCAAATTATGTGCCAATAAGAAATTCCCCAAGTAGCCCCATGTGCCAGTAAGAAATTCCCCCAGTGCCAGTTAGAAAATGCCCCCAGTGCCCCAATGTGCCAGTAAAAATGCCCCCAGTGCCCCCAAGTGCCAGTAAGAAATGCCCCCAGTGCCAGGAAGAAATGCCCCCAGTGCCCCCATGTGCCAGTAACAAATGCCCCCAGTGTCCCATGTGCCAGTAAGAAATGTGCCCAGTGCCCATGTGCCAGTTAGAAATACCCCAGTGTCCCCATGTGCCAGTAAGAAATGCCACCATGTGCCAGTAAGAAATGCCCCCATGTGCCAGTAAGAAACGCCCCCATGTGCCAATAAGAAATGTCCCCCAGTGCCCCAAATGCAAATGCCACCAGTACCCCATGTGCCAGTAACAAATTGCCCCATGTGCCAGGAACAAATGCCCCAGTGCCCCCAATAGAGCTCCGGTCCATGATTGCACAAATAAAAAAAAAAATAAACACTTATACTTACCTCCATGGAGCTGGCAGCGATGCGATGCAGGCCTCTTCCGGCCTGTGTCTCGCGCTGTATGGCTCAGGCGGCGCGATGGTGTCATTGCGCCGCTGGAGCTGGCCTCTGATAGGCTGCAGGCCTAGTGCCTGTAGCCTATCAGAGGAACGGGCAGGGGAGACGCCTCTCCCTCCCCTGCCCCGCAGCACAGGCATCTGTAGCGCCGTCCTCAGGAAGCGCTCATCTCCCTCTGCCCCGCCGCCTAATTGGCGGTGCGGCCCTGCAAGTGGGGGCCCTCGGAGCCCCCTGGCTTAGGGGCCCGGTCGCAACTGCGACCACTGCAACCCCTATAGCTACGCCACTGCCCAGCAGTGTACTGATATGTGAGGTACGAGGTATAGATGGACTATGTACAGATATCTAGTATATACTGCAGTGTACTAATATGGGAGGTATGACCTGTAATTTATACGTCATACCTCACATATCAATACACTGCTGGCCAGGAACAGGTAGTGGGAGGGTCTATGAATGGCATGGGGGCCTAATTTAGATTCTTGCTGTGAGGCCCAGTGACTTCTATGTATGCCCTTGATCTAATGAATAGCTATAGTTGGCTCTTGTTATCCCTTTATTAACTTTTTTAAAACTTACTTGACATTATCTGTATATTGCACTGGTACAATTATACCTTTTATCGTGTTTGCGCTTTTTTTTTTATAGGAAGTCATTTACGCTTTTATATTATTGTGTTGTATGTACTGCCTGCATCATCTCTCTTCATACAGCTGATGCCTCTTTCACGACACACATATCTGTTCTCTATATTGTGTACCCCTGACCTCCGTCTATCATACCTGCCTGACCCTGCGCTGCCTGAACATACTCAACACAGCAGGAGAAAGAACGGGAGTGACAGCCTGTCAAATGTTATCATGGGGCTGATGTGAGAGCAGAAGGCTGCAGTTGGACAGGACCCCAGCTGCAAGAATAAACTCATCTGTTGCAGGGCAAGGAGAGATGAAAGTTTTGCTCTCATTAGGTTGTTAACTCATCTCTCAGCACTCAGTGAGTCTACCAAATTGACTGCTGTAAGATGCTGTAATTTCAGTATGGGATTCTAAACTGGTACACCCTTTCAGTAACAGGCAGAATTTTCCTTAACAGATAGCAATGATTGAGGTAAGGCCAGCTTTGGTTTCATTGCAAAATATTTTTCCAAATATGTGTCACTGGCAATGAGATGCATGGACTTAAAGGGGTTGTCCAGGTCCAGAGCTTTCCCTTGCCCTGGGCTGTTTGTTTATATCTTTTACCCTGCTAGGCGGAGGCTTCCGCCTAGCAGTGTTATCGGTGACGTCACCAACACTGATGGGTGGGCTTTAGCGCTGCCTTAGGCTAGGGCGGCGCTAAAGCCCGCCCATCAGTGCCGGTGATGTCACCGGGCTCAATGCTACCTAGCTTACCCATGGAGAGTCCGGTATGTCACCGGATCTCAAAAAAAAGCCTTTGCCCTGTGCTGAATTGTGCTCCAATGCTCATATCAGGGAGGCTGCCTGGGTGAAAATGGGGATATGTCTGGGTTCAGCTCTGAAACCGGACAACCCCTTTAACTACCAGGGTAGCAGACATAGCAGCTGCTATAGGGCCACACAGGGGGCCCATCAGACATATGTCAGTTTGTGAGGTATATGGACAAGCAAAGAGTGCATTACATTTTGCATTATTTCTGAGATGTAACATCACTGATTCATCACCATGATTCATCACCATGTTTTTATACTATTGTGATATCACTGTGAGCCTTCTTGCTGTACTGTGACATCATTGTAAACATTATGCCCATGGTGTAACTTCACATTTTTCTACCATTGTGACATTACCATGTTCATTATCCCAGTGCATGAGGAAAATCAACATAATCATAAGCTTATCTTTCATTCTTCCTAAGGTGGTCATGGAGGTGTGGAGCCCGATTCTAAATTCTACATTGGGGCCTCATAGGTCCTTCTTGCTCCCCTGAGATCCAATGGTCAAATCGCTCGTGTTTTTTTTAATCTGAGTGCAGAGATCATGCTGTCTAACCGATGTATCACACGGAAGTGACATTATCTATTTTTTATGAAAAAGTTTAACACATGAAATCCCTTCATAATCAATGATGATATGGCTTGATATTGTTATAAAGTCACAGGTAAAAAACAAGATTTCTTAGGCTTGTACTAGAACTTTCATAGTTCTCTGTTAACTTACATGAACATGTGGCTGCAGCCTTTCTTTACCAAAAAGAGTGTTTTCTGCCTCAAACCCAATCTATTCAAATTTGTGACCAATTTTCAGCAGTTAAGAATAAGTAATGATAAACACATGGGACATGCAAAAATCTCAAACTCTCTTGATGCATGGAAACATTTCTGTATTCAGTGTTAAGGTTCCCATACACCCTAGATAGCTATTCAGTCGACAGATATTTCCCACTCCCTGTATATAACTCCTTCATATACATGCTCGCTTGGCTCTGCCAAATATGCATGTGTTTCCAAAGGAAAATAATATACTGCCAGACGGCTCTGAAAATGGCTTATTTCCTGTAAGAACTTTTTGTGTCACCTGCCATTGGGGAAAATCCAGACACCCCAATTCATATTACATACTTGACTAACCCTGCTAAAGTTACTGGTTTTGTACAACTTATAGCTAATGTGTATGACTGTGAGAGAGATGTGTCATGCTGCCCGTTGGATCATTAATGGACAGCCAAATGAATCCATGTCTCACCATTGGAGCGTTATTGTATTGTAGCCAGGGGCAGACTAACAACTTAAACTGGCCCTGGAAAAAACTAAGTGTCCTCAATTTGTAGGCAAATCCAAACACGTCACAAGTAGACAGGGAAAACAGAAATTTCCCTGTAGGTTATATGGCCAGTCCGATTGTAGTTTGTTTGGAACTTGTATGATCTCTCTGTGTTACTGTTGGTCTCCTCATTCTACTACCTTTTCCTAGCCCACTCCAAAATCATACAGATTAATTAAGAAATAAAACATCTATCCATCTATTATCTATCTATCTATCTATCTATCTATCTATCTATCTATCTATCTATCATTCCATCTATCTA
Organism: Rhinella marina; assembly: GCA_900303285.1. NCBI lineage: Eukaryota > Metazoa > Chordata > Amphibia > Anura > Bufonidae > Rhinella > Rhinella marina. The sequence goes on from ONZH01028937.1 coordinate 15,809, forward strand.
CAAAAGTGGTCTCCAACCTAGGGCTGACATCAGGGCAGTACAGTTGGTACTACTGACAGGCAGTAGAATAGGCAATATTTAAAAAAGGACCACTGCAAGAGTCAGGGGATGGACACCACTGATCTAAAGTATTTATAGACATACATTGAGATACAGTATATACTATCTCAAACATTAATTTACAAGTCATAGGGAAATGATTATTAATATTTTAATGTATTTTTGCTTCTCACTACTGAATTGATAACCACGTATCATTGAGTCCCTGGATTTATAGCATCTTCTCCATCAATGATTTGCATATTTCATGTTAAGTTTTGAGACGGGTAGGTATTTTATTGCAGATTTATGAAACATGAAGACATAAATCAGAGGAACACTTTTCTTGTCAGCGTCCTTAGAAGGTGTCTTGGGTTACAGCACATTATTTACTGAGACCTTTCAATGTCCTCGGGGAGCACTCTCTGATTCTAGTATCACCTTGAGTAAAGCAGAATACGCGTAGATCCCTTAAAGTGGAGCCCATGACGTTTGTGTGAAGAAAGCCTGACCCTGACCACACTTGACCTGGTTCACTTCCTTTTTAGGGATTTTTTTATACTGGTCTTCCAGGTTCATAGTAAATACAATACAATGCTAAAACTATACAACCAGCCAGAATCATTGCAATTCACTTACATTTCTTCTTTCATACTCTGCTCCCTCTCCTATTAAACATGTAGATTTATATATGTTATCTGTGGAAGGATTGAGCATTGTATGGCTTCCCATAGTGGCCGTATACAGTATGAAAGAAAGCACACGCTGTTTTTATGGCATATTTATTTTTCAGTGGGCAAAAAGTGCCAGAAATTTGTGTGTTATAGGTCCTTTTACTTATCAAAATGATTATGAGATTGTTTAGTCATGATAAATTTTGGCCACTATGTTTTCCTATTATTTAGTTGAAAAAAATAAAAAGTTTACAGACAATTTGGAAAAATTAGCAGTTTTCAAAATTTCAATGCCTATACTTTTAAAACTAAGTCATTTCACACACAACAGTTAATAATTAAAAAATTACAAAAATGATTACAATACAGTATGCCTTTATGTTGACCTCATTTTTTAAACAACCTTTTAATTTTATTTTTTAGGTCTTTTAGAAGGCGTATATGTTTAGCAGCAATTTGCAATCCCCTCTACTGCTGCAGGAGCCCGTGAAGCAGCTCCTAGAGCACTATGCTTCTTGTTTAACTGAAATATAGACTTTATTTACATGAGAGTGAAAACAGACAAGAGACATCCTATACAGATAACATATTTAAGCCAGATAGGAACCAAGAGAAGCCAATTCTGCCACCTTGCATCCTGCTGGTACAAAGTGGAGTGAATTCCAACCAAGTAAAGAAACATTTTTGTATTAGCAAGATTATTAAGTAAACTATGTTCAAGTTTCCCAGTCTGGACTTCTTTGTCTACTTCAACTCAATAATTGCTGCAAATAATTCCCAAGGAGCAACGGCCTGAGGTAGGACCACATTGACTAAAAAAAACACTATACTGGGCCATATTGTACCATTCACAGACCTCAACATGAATACACTTGCGCTTCCCGGTGCCTACGTTGCAGATACTGTGGTTGTTACTGACCGTGGCACCTAAAGGTTTAAACAGTCGGTAAAAGTGTTTCTGTTGTGGGTGGTTACAACCAGCTCCCACTGCCTATCTCAAAAGCACATCTCCTGTGCCCGCAACAAATCCATTAGATGTAACTTTTCTAAAGGACCTAGAAACTCAATCAGAATCCTAACATACAGACAGGGGTGCACCGACAGGGGGGTCCAACGGGTCTGGACCCCCCTAGAACCATTCATATATTTTAAATTTTTTTTAGTCTCTCAAGGCCGCACCGACAATTTTTTTTACTGGCACATTATAGGGGGGCACTATGGCATCTGGCACTAAGGGGGAATTTTTTACTGGCACATTATGGGAGGCACGATAGGGGAGAGCGCCACTATGGGGCATTATTTGGGGGCACTATGGGGGAGTGGAGGACTATGGGGGCATCTGGTGGCACTAAGAAGGGGGATTTTTACTGGCATATTATGGGGGCATCTGGTGACACAAAGAAGGGGGATTTTTTACTGGCACATTATGGTGGGCACTAAGAAGGAGCATTTTTTACTGGCACATTATGGGGGAGAGGAGCACTAAAGGGGCATCTGCTGAGTGCAGTAAGAAGGGGCATTTTTTTACTGGCATATCATGGGGGAACTATGGTAAAGGGGGAGAGGAGCACTATGGGGGCATTTACTGGGGCACTATATAGGGGTATTTTATACTGGCATACATTACAGGGACATTAGCTTAACTGTGGACACTAAGCGGGGGTATTTCTTGTACTGTCATATTATAAAGAGAATTATTACTACTAGGGGGTATTATGGTGAGCTTTAGTACTACTGGGGGACTATGGGGAACATGATTACTATTATTGGTTATAATGGGGGCATTATTACTACTAAGTGCACTCTGGCAGAGAATTATTTCTATTGGTGGGATTTTGGGGAGGGTTGTTACTTTGGAGGGCACTCTGGCACAGTATCAGCTTGGCACAATTATTTTTGGGGACGTTATCTTTATACTATTAGTATCCGGGCACAGTTATTTTTTAGAGCACTGTGTGCCAATAATTGTTGAAGGGGGCACTATCTGTGTGGTACTAGTATTTTCAGGGGGACTGTTTTTTCAGTATAGTATTGGGGAGGAGAGACAGGAGATGGCTGAAAAATCATCATGGTGGTCTGGTCTGAATGGAGAAGATGAGGAAAGAGAACATTTACAACAAAGGTGACATCACTGGATGTAAAAGGTATGTGGCGTTATGTAGGAGAGGAGATGTTCTGGCTCCTCCCCCTGCCATTTGCAGAAAGATGATTCAAAGATGGTGAGGATGGCCAAGGGGGGGCAGCAGGCCTTGAGCAGGATCTGGGGAGGGAGGAGAATGAAGGAGTTTCCTGGCTGTAGCTTGCTGTTGTTTATAGTATAATGTGAAGCAGGCAGTGCAGCCAGGAGACACCCTCCCCTCTCCATATGATGTGTAGAGACAGGCCTCAACCATATAATTTCAGCTGTACAGTGTTTGTTGGGAGCGACCTAATAGTGTAGGAGGAGCTTATAATAATGGGTGGGGCTAAAAAATTGCGCGGAGGTAAATCCTTTTATTTGTGTAAAATAGCAATTTATATCGGGGCTAGATCAGTCATGTGATGCCTGAGGAAGGGGGGGGTGATCCAGCCCCGAAACGCAGTTGCAGAGAAGGCTTCAATTTTCACAGCTTTATCAGAATTGGACCTCCGCTGATTAGCAAAGGGTTTCCTTCTCCGATGAGTCACGTTTTTTCCTTCATCGAACAGATGGACGTTTGTGTATCAGCCGAGAAACATCAGAGAACAAACACCCTGCAACCAATGCTGGAAGAACACAAGCTGTAGGTGGTAGTGTTATGATCTAGGGAATGTTTTCTTGGCATTCTCTGGATCCACTCATCCATGTGTTAGCAATCTCAACTGATTTGGAAATGAATCCATCCTTGCAGATCACTTACACCCATACTAGATTATCTGTACTCCTGGGGTGTAAGGGATATTTAAGAAAGACCATGCAACATGTCACACGGCTAGAAAAGTCAACATTGGTTAGAAGTGCATGACCACGACTTCCAAGTACTACCCTGACCCCCTAATTCCCCATACTTGAACCCAATTGAGCATCTGTGGGACCACCTCGATCGTCGTGTTCGCTCTATAGATCCTCACCCACGCTCCCTTCCAGCAGCTGTGGGATGCACTGCAGTCAGCGCGGCTCCAGATACCTGTGACAACCTACCAGGAGTATACCGAGTCATTCCCAGCCTGCCTAGCTGCTGTCTGTGCTGCACACGGTCCTTAATCTGGATTTTAGCTGGTGGTCCTAATAATGTTACTCATATGTGTAAATGTGACTGGCAAAAACACAACTGAAAAGCTAAACAATTGAGAAAAATCAGGCATTTCTATAGTCAAGGCCTTCGTACTATGAAACATCCACATCTGTTGTCATATTTTATGGCCTGTGCTTATAAATATTGTTTCAGGAATTAGTCAGTACATCATGCTTTTGTCTTCCTGTGCAAGCAAGGCGGTTAACATCTCTCAGCGAGACTCCAGCGTGAGGTTAATTCCATCTACTGAGCTGAGGACTGGAGTAAATAAAGTGTCAGATGTTATGTGTCCGCAGGAGAGTGTTAGCAAGGCAGAGGATGCTGAGATTGGATGTGATGGGGGCAGGCACAGGTTCACGCTGCCGCTGTCTCTCTCCATCATCTGCGCAGGAAACCAGCTAATGACAACAGAATTGCTCGACACAGTCTAGAGCCTTCTTTTGTGGTTCTGCACTTTGTGTGTTCAACATGTTCACGTGTGTTATTATATTATGGATGTGATTTTTCTGAGGAAGCATGTGACTGTGCCGCTGCATAATGAATGTAAATTTCCATTGCATATGGTTTACAAGTTCCGAAATATGTCGCGTGATGGTTTTTCTAATCAGTTATGTGGAGAGGGGGGCACTTGTGAGCAGTTTGGGCTTGTAGAAGGGTTTTCTCACATGAAAGACATTGCTAGGACAATCTAGGACTGGTGGATCTTTGATGTATGGGATTCCCATTATTTACTGGAATGAAGCGGTCACATTGAATGTCTTCTCTACAGCATTGCTGTGGATTCAGTGCTGTACAGGAAACTGCCTCACATAAACATTACTGTAAATTGACCAGGTCATGGATTTTGCCAGTTCATCTCACCCACTGTGTTCCCTCTGAGCTGCGCGGCTGTGCACCTTCTATAGTGCCCCCGCTCAGGGCCGATGTAGGCCCACTCACACCACAGAACCAGCCTCAGACTTACATGAGGTCCATAATGCCCACAGTGCTCTTAACATCCTGACGATAGCCTAACGTCAGTACTGTCTGTGCGGGGTTCAAAGCTGGCGCCGCTTCCACCCTTTTGCCATGCTGCTGCTGTGTCCACATAGGAAGAGAAGGAGGTCAAATCAGCAGCGCTGCAAGAGGGAGGAGACAGCGCCAGCTTTAAATCCCACACATAGGACCACAGGTACCATCTACTATATTATCTGTTCTTAGGCTACTTTCACATCAGCGGTTTGGCATTCCAGTTGAGATCCAGCAGAGGATCTCAAAACTGGCCCAACACGGTTCAGTTTAAGGCCAATGTATTGTGAATGTGGTATGCTCCGTTCAGGATGCCTCAGTATGGATTACTCTGCCAGATCTCAAAACCAGAAACCAAAGTGCAGATGTGAAAGTGGCCTTAGAGAGTTATCACTGTGTTATCTGTGGTGTTACATGGGACTGCAGATAACATCTAATACATTATCTATACTTAGAGAGTTGTCACTGCTTTATCTGTGGTTTTACATAGAACTGCACGTAACATACACTACATTATCTGCATTCAGAAGGTTATCACTCTGTTATCTGCGGTGTTACATAGGACTGCAGGTAACATCTACTATATTATCTATACTCATAGAGTTATCACTGTGTCATCTGAGGTGTTACATAGGACTGCAGGTGACATCTTTTGCATTACCTGTACTTAGAGTTATCTCTGTGTTATCTGTGGTGTTACATAGGACTGCAGTTAACATCTACTACATTATCTGTACTCAGAGTTATCACTGTGTTATCTGTGGTGTTACATAGGACTGCAGGTGACATCTTTTGCATTACCTGTACTTAGAGTTATCTCTGTGTTATCTGTGGTGTTACATAGGACTGCAGTTAACATCTACTACATTATCTGTACTCAGAGTTATCACTGTATTATTTGTGGCTTTACATAGGACTGCAGGTCTCTTAATAAATTACCCCCAGTGTTTTTATGAATTCCATCTGTCAGCAGATTTGTACCTATGAGATTGGCTGACCTGTTGCATGTGCGCTTGGCAGCTGAAGACATCTGTGTTGGTCCCATGTTCATATGTGCCCGCATTGCTGAGAAAAATTATTAATATATGACCCTCTAGGAGCAAAGGGTGCGTTGCCATTGCACCTAGAAGCTCAGCTCTCTCTCCAACTTCTGAGCCCTCTCCACTTTGACAGGACCTGGCAATGAAAATATCATCATGCTTGGCCCTGTCAACCGTACTGCGCCTATGCTGGATACTGAAGAGCATGGCGCAGCGTGAGACTTTAGGAGAGGTTAGGGCCAACCGTGATCACACTGCCTGGTCCTGTCAATCAAAGTGCAGAGGACGCGGCAGTTGCAGAGAGAGCTGAGCCTCTAGGTGTAACAGCAACACCCCTGTTGCTTCTAGAGGATTATTTGTATATAGTAAAACATAATTTTTCTCAGCAATGTGGCCACATATGAACATATGAAATCTGATGACAGATGCCCTTTGATTTAGATGCCCATGAACAGCATAGAGATTTAGAGTTAGGTTCCCACCTGCATTGAGGTCACTTTGCTGGTGGGTGGGCTCAGATATTTTTTGATCATCTAATACATTACATTTTTTTATCTAAATAAGCAGCTTGGCATACTTAGGGGCATTGAACACCTGGAGAGAGGCTTAGACCTCACAGTGCAGGCACTGGCTGGGGTCAGTGAAGAGGAGGAGGGAGGAAATGGGCAAGAGCAGGACTATCAGGTCAGCAGTTGGGTTAATGTAGTAAGGAGGGGTAGAGGGAAAAGTGCCAGGGAGGCTAGTCCTGAGCTGGAACGCCCTAGTAAATATGCCTGTTTGGCTGATATTAGGGATGAAAGCCCAGGACCAGCGACACTGCAGCAGGCCGTTTCTCCTAGAAACCAGGAGGATGACCGCTGCAGGAAGGATGGGAAAAGGAGAGCAGCAAAGGACAGACAGATACTGGTGGTAGGGGACTCTATTATTAGGCGGACAGACAGGGTCATCTGTCGCCGAGACCGTGAATGCCGAACAGTGTGTTGTCTCCCGGGTGCTCGGGTTCGGCATATTGCGGACCGGATTGACAGATTGCTGGGTGGGGCTGGGGAAGACCCGGCGGTCATGGTACATGTTGGCACCAATGACAAAGTCAGGGGGAGATGGAAGGTCCTTAAAAATGATTTTAGGGAACTAGGTGAGAAGCTAAAGTCCAGGACCTCCAAAGTAGTGTTTTCAGAAATACTACCAGTGCCACGAGCGTCACTAGAGAGACAACGGGAGATTAGGGAGTTAAATAAGTGGCTCAGAGGCTGGTGCAGGAAGGAAGGGTTTGGGTTCATGGAGAACTGGGCCGACTTCTCTGTCGGCTACAGACTCTACAGTAGGGACGGGCTGCACCTTAATGGGGAGGGTGCAACTGCCCTGGGGGAAAAAATGGTTAGACGGCTGGAGGAGCTTTTAAACTAGGATCTGGGGGAGGGTGGGGGGTAATACTAATAAGGGGGTAGATAGTGTAGATAGAGAGTGGGTCATAGGAAGGAAAAGTGGGGGTTAGTGGGGGCTGGGGTTAGTAAGGAATGTAGGGAGAAGACTGTGCAAAACAACAACCAAAGTAACCCAAGAAGCCCGGATATTCATTTCATAAGTAATAGTAAATTGACAAACGGGGTAAAAAATATACAAAGACCTCTTAAGTGTATGTACACTAATGCCAGAAGCCTAACTAATAAAATTGGCGAACTGGAATTAGTGATGTGTGAGGAGGACTGTGACATAGTGGGAATAACTGAGACATGGCTGGATGATACCTATGACTGGGCAGTTAATGTACAGGGTTACAATCTTTTTAGAAAGGATCGTCAAAACCGGTGAGGGGGAGGGGTCTGCCTTTATATAAAGTCCTGTCTAAAGCCCACAATCCGGGAAGATATAAGTGAGGGACATGAAGATGTGGAGTCACTGTGGGTAGAAATAAATGGAGCCAAAAACAATAATAAAATACTAATAGGAGTTTATTATAAACCACCTAATATATCAGAGGCCACAGAAAATCAATTTCTAAATGAAATAGACGAAGCGGCAAATCAGAATGAGGTTGTTATTATGGGGGACTTCAACTACCCAGATATAGACTGGGAAACTGAAACCTGTATATCTCATAAAGGAAACAGGTTCTTGGCAATAACCAAAGACAATTACCTTTCCCAACTGGTTCAGGACCCGACTAGAGGGACGGCCATACTGGACTTAGTATTAACCAATAGACCTGACAGAACAACAGATGTGCAGGTTGGGGGACACCTGGGTAACAGTGACCATAAAATAATAACCTTTAAATTGTCATTAAAAAAAGCATTTCTTCAGGGAGGAACAAAAATACCAAACTTCAAAAATGCTAAATTTAGCCATCTAAGAGAGGCCATAGGTCTAACTAACTGGGACAAAATCCTCAAAAATAAAAATACAGCCACAAAATGGGATATTTTTAAAAGCATCCTAATATCTAATTGTGAGAGGTACATACCGTATAGGAATAAAATGATAAGAAACAAGAAAAAACCAATGTGGATAAATAGAACTGTAAAAAAGCAATAAATTACAAAAAGAAAGCATTTAAATCACTAAAACAGGAGGGGAGCAAGGAAGCATTGAAAAACTATAAGGAAAAAAATAGAATTTGTAAAAGACAAATAAAAGCAGCTAAACTAGAGACTGAAAGACTAATTGCTAAAGAGAGTAAAACTAACCCTAAAATGTTCTTCAATTATATAAATACTAAAAAGTGTAAATCTGAAGGTGTCGGCCCCTTACAGAGTAGTGAGGGGGGAGTAGCAGAGAGCGATGAGGAGAAAGCAAAACTCTTAAATATTTTTTTCTCCACTGTATTCACTGAGGAAAATAAACTGTCAGATGAAATGCAGAATATAAAAGTGAATTCCCCTTTAAAAGTGTCCTGTTTGACCCAGGAAGAAGTACTGGGGCGTCTTAAAAAGATTAAAATAGACAAATCGCCAGGACCGGATGGTATACACCCACGTATCCTAAGAGAATTAAGTAATGTCATTGCCAGACCCTTATACTTGATATTTAAGGACTCTATACTGACAGGGAGTGTTCCACAGGATTGGCGCATAGCAAATGTGGTGCCAATATTCAAAAAGGGTCCAAAAACAGAGCCCGGGAACTATAGGCCGGTAAGTTTAACATCTGTAGTGGGTAAACTGTTTGAAGGTTTTCTAAGAGATGCTATCTTGGAGTACCTCAATGAAAATAAGCAAATAACTCCATATCAGCATGGCTTCATGAGGGATCGGTCGTGTCAAACCAATTTAATCAGTTTCTATGAGGAGGTAAGTTCTAGACTTGACCGCGGGGAATCAATGGATATCGTATATCTGGACTTCTCCAAAGCATTTGACACGGTACCGCATAAAAGGTTAGTATATAAAATGAGAATGCTTGGCCTTGGAGAAAATGTCTGTATGTGGGTAAGTAAATGGATCAGTGATAGAAAACAGAGGGTGGTTATTAATGGTACATACTCAGATTGGGTCACTGTAACTAGTGGGGTACCACAGGGGTCAGTATTGGGCCCTATTCTCTTCAATATATTTATTAATGACCTTGTAGAAGGCTTGCACAGTAAAATATCAATTTTTGCAGATGACACTAAACTGTGTAAAGTAATTAACACAGAAGAGGACAGTACACTGCTACAGATGGATCTGGATAGACTGGAGGCTTGGGCAGAGAAGTGGCAGATGAGGTTTAACACTGACAAATGTAAGGTTATGCATATGGGAAGGAATAATGCAAGTCACCAGTACATACTAAATGGTAAAACATTGGGTAACTCTGACATGGAAAAGGACCTAGGAATTTTAGTGAACAGCAAACTAAGCTGCAGAAACCAGTGTCAGACAGCTGCTGCCAAGGCCAATAAGATAATGGGTTGCATCAAAAGGGGCATAGATGCCCGTGATGAGAACATAGTCCTGCCACTTTACAAATCACTAGTCAGACCACACATGGAGTACTGTGTACAGTTCTGGGCTCCTGTGAACAAGGCAGACAGAGCAGAGCTGGAGAGGGTTCAGAGGAGGGCAACTAAAGTCATAGCTGGAATGGGTGGACTACAGTACCCAGAAAGATTATCAAAATTAGGGTTATTCACTTTAGAAAAAAGACGACTGAGGGGAGATCTAATAACTATGTATAAATATATCAGGGGTCAGTACAGAGATCTCTCCCATGATCTCTTTATCCCAAGGACAGTAACCATGACGAGGGGACATCCTCTGCGCCTGGAGGAAAGAAGGTTTGTTCACAAAAATAGAAGAGGATTCTTTACGGTAAGAGCAGTGAGACTATGGAACTCTCTGCCCGAGGAGGTGGTGATGGTAAGTTCAGTAAAAGAGTTCAAGAGGGGCCTGGATGTATTTCTGGAGGGTAATAATATTACAGGTTATAGTTACTAGATATGGGTTGTTGTTGATCCAGGGAGTAATTCTGATTGCCTGATTGGAGTCGGGAAGGAATTTTTTCCCCTAAAGTGAGGAAAATTGGCTTCTACCGCACAGGGGTTTTTTGCCTTCCTCTGGATCAACTTGTAGGAAAACAGGTCGAACTGGATGGACAGATGTCTTTTTTAGGCCTTATAAACTATGTTACTATGTTACTATGTATGTTACTATGTTACTATATTTGCTAAGAACCTGATTGTACATTTGATGAGGTTTCACACTGTGAAATGTGTTGAAACTACTGTGATGATCTGCGCACTATGTATCCCAAAAGGTTATATATGGGTCAGAAGTAGTTAAACTGGAAGGTCTTAGTTATTTGCCAGGGGATAGGTTGGTCCAGCCCCTTGGATTGTAGAGTAGACAGTTCCCAGCCAGCTGAACTAGAGATAAGTCCTGTTTGTATGCACTTCTAAAACATAAGCCAAAACAAAAGCCCGATCCAGGAAAGCACCATTTCTGACTGTGGAATACTGCCAGAAAAACAACTAAGTTAAGGATTATTCCCTGAGCGAAGGAAGCACAGAATTTTTATAGATGGTTGAGGACCAATTTAAGGCTGGACTGAGACAGTAAGGTAAGCGCACTTTTATGGCAATAGACTTTACTGTATGTGGAAAGGTTTGAATGCTTCTGGCACGCACTACACTGCTAAGGCAGTGGTCCATTGAAAAAGTGTTACAAATGTGCTTTTATGTGGTGTATGCATTTACTGTATTTTTATTATGTAAGTACTTAAAAGGGTTTTCCAATATTTTAATACTGATGACCTATTCTCTGGATAGGTCATCACTATCTGATTGGTGGGGCTCCAACACTCGGGGGCCCCCCATGATCAGCTGTGTAAGAATACACTTTCTGTGAGCGCCACAGCCTTCTCGCAGTTTACCAAGCACAGCGCCGTGGGGCTGAGCTGCTCCTAGGCCACGTGCCCGATGAATATGTCATTAGTGGCCTAGGAAAAGTTGTGAGAAGGCTCACAGGAGTGCCGGTGCCTTCTCAAACAGCTGATTGGCAGGGGTCCAACAAAAGTGAAAGAAAAGAGTGAAAAGCATGCCAGTGTTGATAGGAGGTGTGAGTAGAAGCCCTGTTGAGATAAACTGCTTAACTAGAAGCTTATAGGCTCTATAGCAGACAGCGTCCAGAAAGTGAAAGGCTTCCAGTCCTGGGCAAGCTTTAAAAATGCAGAATCTAGATATGCCTACCAAACTATATCCCGCCAAGAAAACCTGTAGTTTTAAGGGCTCATGACTACGAACGTATTTTCTTTCCGTGTCCATTCTATTTTTTTTGTGGACCGTATGCAGAACCAATCATTTCAAAGGGTCAGAAAAAAAAATAGAACATGTCCTATTATTGTCCGCATTATGGACAAGGATAGTACTGTTCTATTAGGTTCCAGCTGTTCCATTCCACAAAATACGGAATGCATACGGACGTCATCCATAATTTTTGCGGATCCGTTTTTTGCAGACTGAAAAATACATATGGTCGTGTGCATGAGCCCTAATTGTGAGTATGGCAACCTGTAAAGAAAATGAAGAACTTAGTCTGATGTTGGGGGCTGCCCCATAGTTGCAAAGTAAGAAAGTGCTGCACCCCTATTTCTGTATGCTTATGAGAAGGTTAGCTAGAGAAGTGCAAGGGGTGAGGAAAATTGCTTTAGAGAGACACCTTGGCCTGTTTACTGTAACTGCCGCCATGAAACCTGTAAGAACTATGGAAATTACACACTGTGTAAGAACTGTCAGTCCATGCATGCTGAGAACTGTGATTAATATACCTGAACTTGATTCTTCAGTAACAAACCATTCTGTTGTTGACTTGGTGTCATTATTGCCTGCACTGACATCTGGAGCTGCCAAGGGACCCTGTCTTGCACCTCACAATTCATCACCATCAAGCGCACCCTGAACTACAGTACCACCAGGCAGGAGCACACCAAAAATATGTGTGTGCCCTGAAGGGAAGAAATGTGCACCCTTCCCATCACTACACAGCTTAGGGGAGCATCAGAGTGAGGAACTACAACCAACTCCTATCTTCTGCTGTCTTGTCTCTCTCTGAGTTCACTGTAGCAGTAGCTGTGACTGCTATGGCTCTACTTCTGCGTGTGACAGACAGTTGTCTGCCAAGGCCCTGACTTACACCTTCCCCAATGCCACCAAGCAGTTATTCTGCAGCAGCACTAAGGTGAAAGAATCAACATAAATCATTCATTTTCTCTGTAAACTGCCACTCACCCTTCCTGACCCTAGGGATGTGCCCTCATGTGCCTTGTTGTAAATATGGCCCTGTCCATCCCCTGTTTCCTCTGGAACAGTTGCACAACAGTATCATATTATGGACCAGAGCAGCTTCTGCTGGGCAGTGAAACAGAGACCACTGGATGGAGGTCAGGTGAGGTCCTCCCTCCCTTCCGCCCCCCATTTAAAAAAATGTAATTAATAAAAATGCAGGTAGTGACCAAAATTACCAAATACATCCAGATCATGAGTACTGTTAAGTTAATTAAGAGCTATCTAGTACCAGTTCTTTGATGTGTCTGTTTTAGTAAATAATTGTATTCCCCAAAAAATTACAATTCTTGATTGCCTTGTTTTACAATTCTACATTTTACCATTCCCCTGTTATTCCTCTTAGACATTTGAAGAAATGCCAACTGGGTGTTACCATTCCCCTTGTCAAAGTAGTGTGTGCCTACATTGTTAGCACTGATTGGACAGTGTGTAGGAACCCCCTATACCCCGACAGGTAGAAAAGACACCCCGGAATTATTATTTTATATAGTAGATGACAGGTTCCCTTTAAAGCCTTTCACTTATTTTCTACTGCTTACATAAGTCCCAGCACTGACTTGCTTGCACTGACAGCTCTAACGCTAATGAGATTTGCTCTGCCCCCTATGAATGAATACAGAAGTAGGGGACATGTATTGCACTTTATCTGCTGGTGAGCGGCGTGTTTGGCGTGCCGAAAGATGGGATTTTCACGTTCATTTCTAGCAGTATTCATGGCATTTGTGTAGTGACAAATGCAGCCTTGAAAATATAGAAACATTATTCCTGTAACAAGCAGCAATAATTCATCACTGTTACTGCCGATGACGAACTGTGGTTGTGACCTCAGGCTAAGGATGCTCCAGTGGCATTATCTGAGCTTCTGAAATATGGCTACAAAAGACATCAGTTCAGATCAATCTTTCCCTAGCTAAAAGCAGACTGACACAATTCATAAATTCACTTCAGACCCGGTTCTGATTGCATTGACGCTCATAGTAACCAACTTTCTAGTACTGTATGCACCTGAACAAGGCAAATACACAAGTCAATCATTTCCTGGTCTTCGCAGATGGAGAGCTCATACACACAATGATATTGCCCCTCCAGACAACCTCAATACGATCCATAATACAATCCCAATAGAACTCCATGGGGTACGCTATTCCCATATGCCTGCCACTGCTTACAGAAACATAGAATATATGCAAATATAGGAATTGTTCTGTACTTATATATATTGTTATAATAATGTGAATTGATTTGCCAGGCGTCTATCATGGATTCCCTATTTTTATGTATTATTAATTATTTTTAATTGAATAATAAAGTATTTATTTAAGGAAGTATCTAGTACTCGTGCTCTTGTTGTTGTTAAGACATGGAGTACTGTGTACAGTTCTGGGCTCCTGTGAACAAGGCAGACGTAGCAGAGCGGGGAGGGTTCAGAGGAGGGCAACTAAAGTCATAGCTGGAATGGGTGGACTACAGTACCCAGAAAGATTATCAAAATTAGGCTTATTCACTTTAGAAAAAAGACGACTGAGGGGAGATCTAATAACAATGTATCAGTATATCAGGGGTCAGTACAGAGATCTCTCCCATGATCTTTTTATCCCAAGGACTGTGACCATGACGAGGGGACATCTCCTGTGCCTGGAGGAAAGAAGGTTTGTTCACAAATATAGAAGAGGATTCTTTACAGTAAGAGCAGTGAGACTATGAAACTCTCTGCCTGAGGAGGTGGTGATGGTAAGTTCTCTAAAAGAGTTTAAAAGGGGCCTGGATGCATTTCTGGAGGGTAATAATATTACAGGTTATAGTTACTAGAGAGGGGTCGTTGATCCAGGGAGTAAATCTGATTGCCTGATTGGAGTCGGGAAGGAATTTTTCCCCTAAAGTGAGGAAAATTGGCTTCTACCTCACAGGGTTTTTTGCCTTCCTCTTGATCAACTTGCAGGATAACAGGCCGAACTGGATCGACAGATGTCTTTTTTCGGCCTTATAAATTATGTTACTATGTTACTATGTGGATATTACTCTGACACCTATAACCTACTTTAGGCCCCATTCACACCATGTATTCCGCGATCCGTATAAAAATGGAACGGAAGACATACGGAAAGTCTTCCATAGTGTTCTGCAATTTTGCAGACCCATTGACTTTAAGTATAGGACATGTTTTATTTTTTTTGCGGGGGAACTTCCGTGAGATACGGGATGCGGAATGCACATGGTGTGCATTCCGCATTTTTTTTCTCCTATGGAAAAATGAATGGGTCCGTATGGTTCCGCATCTTATCCGCAAAAATGCGGATAAGATGCGGAAATGTACATACGGTCGTGTGAATGGGGCCTAAATATTGTACTGACCAAGTACACCCCTTCATGTCATCAGTATTCTCTTATAACAAGATAGTGCACCCTGGCACACTGCAAAAATTCCAAGAAGTGGTAAATGGTATGTGTGTTTATTTCTTTTTTTCTCTGGTCAACTTCTGTTTAAGTACATTGAGCACCAGCAGTATGTGATGTCCCAGGCTTTAGAGTGTTTGATCGCTAAGCCTGGGATATCACATACTCCCTGTACTTTAACAGATGTTGCCCACAGAAAAAAGGCACTTGTAACAGCCATTCAGGAAACAGAACAGTTGCTGAGGCTTCCTTGTGTCAAGCAGTCATACATCTGGCATATTGCAAAAATTGTCCAGGAATGGTCAGAGGAACATGTCAAAGAGTTCAAGGTGTTGACTTGGCCTCCAAGTTCCCCAGATCTCAACTCCAATCGAACATGTGTGTGTAGGTCAAGTGTGAAATGTTATTTTGCAACGTACAGTCACTTTAACATTTCTAAGATTACAAAAAATATACATTTGAAGGCTATATGTTGGTAAATGTTTTTATCTCCTACATGGATTGTGTGTTTATATCAGTGCATTTTCATAGCTGGGGAAATATGAGTATTCTTATATATGCAAGTGGCTGCCATTTATAAAACATAAGTCAAGGAATATGAATGCAATGTTACATAATTAATAATATCATACGTGTACTGTCTTTTATTTATCAGTGATTCAGTTATTCAGTGATGAAGATCCCTTTCTTTGCTTTGCAGAATCAATGCCTCTAGGGGAGAAACCCTTGATATATATGGAGGTCACTGAAGCATGTCATTGGAGTCATATGGAATCAAACAAAAAAAACCTACATGCCTATGTATAAGATTGAGAGCACACACAGGTACTGTACTGTACAATAGAGGTCTTGGACAGCTCTATGGTAGCCACAAGATGGAGCCTTCAAGGCGTTGTCTGTGTTTTTTTTCAAATGTTTATTATTTACAATTAGCCCTAAGGCTACTAGTGCCCATACTTGACATGTGCTTGAAATTCCCCTAATACTTAACTTTTATTTTTGGACACTGCCCGAACCCCTGAAGACGCCTGTGAACAGGCGAAACATGTCGGGGGGCAGTTAAAGGAATGGTTTTAGCCAGTGAATCGCTACAACCCGAACAATCACAGTATATGAGCAACGTCAATAGGAGCTCTTGGGAGTATACAAATATGCACTATGGAATGTAGGCAGGGTTTTGAATAAATCAGTAGCGACACTGATAATCTTAAACATAAAATAGGGTGAATTGATTATAATAGGAAAATAAAAATAAAAGTTAAGTATTAGGGGAATTTCAAGCACATGTCAAGTATGGGCACTAGTAGCCTTAGGGCTAATTGTAAATAATAAATATAAAAGCCCTACATGTTGCTCTGGTCTAAGAAGAGATTTTTTTTCAAATGCACTCCCTTAGCAGCACCTGTAGTTAGATCTATACTTATCTGATCCCTGCCATTATATCCGGGCTCCATGGCTTCCAAGCTGTGTTCACCGGACTTCCGGTTCTTCTGTCCCTGGCATGTAAACCTCCTGCACGGACTGGGTCATATGTACTGCTGCAGCGAATGACAGGCCTCAGCGGTGATGTCTCCCCACTGGCATGTCACTGCTGGGTCACGTGTTGCTTGGGGACACTTCACTGCTGAGGCCAGTTATTGGCTGCAGCAACACACATGAACCCATCTATGCAGGAAGTATACATTTGGGGACCAGATGTTCATTGAACACAGCCATCATTATTATTTAATATAAATTTTTATTATTTATTTATTTTTCAGGCCACGTAGATTTAAAAATTTTAACAAACAAGTGAATAGTTTGAAATATAAACAATCATAAACCCCCTGGAAATTTGCTTTATACATCTGAAAAGCGTTATTTCTGTAGCATTTGCATGAATTTCTGCAAGTCCATTCCGACATATGGAACTGATCTTTAGTTGAAAGAAAGTTTTAAATTATGACAGAAATCTGCTGCGTATGAACATTAATATGGATGAATAATATGCATACATGCTCTTATCCCAATGGCTAGATCCACAGTAAGTTGATGAGACAAGATACAACCAGAAGACAAGTTAGTTGTCAGAACCAGGAGGTCGAATGATGAGCAGCAATCAACAAATTGAAAGGAAGAAGACAAGCAGAATCCAATATCTAGTCTAGGGTTAATGTCAGGCATATTCAAAGGAAAGTTCCTGGAGCAGAATCCTCTATTTAAAGTGTATCGAAACTTTCATATAAACTTTATTATAAATGTGATAAAAAAATAATTTTAGTTTTATACTTTCATTTTTTTCCTCAAAAATCAAGCGTCTGTAGCGCTTTGAAATCCATACACTCATAGACCTCTGACATGTGTAGTGCCCTGGAGCAAGGATACTTTGGACTATGGACATTTCTGGACATTTGTCCTTATTGCTACCATCCAAAGTCATCAATCCCTTACTTTATTGCACATTGAAGGGTTAACTTGTACTGTGTTTTATACTGTTTCATTTTTTGTCATTTATATGTTTATTGTAATATATCCTGTTCATGTGCACTGTTATTACACTATAGCTGCACTGCACTGTGCAATGGATTAATGCACAGCCAGCTAATACTAAGACTTTCTTCCTATGCAAAGTTTTTGAGGGAAAAAACAGACCCTAACCTTCTGTTTGGTTTAGCTCTGTTGCATATGTCCGAAGACCTGTCTGGAAAAAATTCTTATTTATTTCTTTATACTTGCATTGGAACTCTATAAAAGTCTATGATAGACATAAATTGCAAAAATGTTTCCGTTTAGGCTGTGCTTCTCCACTTCACTCCTCCCACTTGAAGGTTCTAGTTCAGCTGGAAACTGTATATATACAGAGAGCAGTCAGAGCCCCTGATGGTCTGCAGAAAGGGTCCAGTAGGAGAGAGACTCTGCAAGACAGCGAGAGAGACCAGTAGAAGACGCTGAGATAGGCATACTCTGTCACAGACCCTGGGGCACCAATCCTGTGACCAGAGAGCCAGCTGGATGACTAAGCCACAGACCCTGGGCTACTAGCCTTTGGCCAGGGAGCCTGCCTTCTGAGAAAGAGAGGGACACCTAGATCAGGCCTTTCCTCAGCACAAAACCTTCATCTGGCAGGGCGAAGACTGGAGAAGCTAGCTCAGTGCCTTGCCTGTATTGTATTGCACTTGAGTTCTTCCAGTAAGGAAGTACACTGGTTTACTGCAGACCCTGACTCTCTGGACTTATTTCCTATTGGGGTGCACCATGCCTTACCACCCCTTTCGGAGAGCAGCAATACGTGGTGACACCTTAACGGTGTCTAGGGGACACAGAGTAGTCTTGGGCCAATGCAGGCAAGAGCAGCAATGTGTTATGCAGAGTTCTTGCTTCTGCTTGCTCCACTAGCTTGTACTTATGTGGTATGCAAGTGGAAGTGAGCAGAAATAGGTGCACTGCATAGCACATTGCTGCTCCTGCCTGCACCTGCTCTACTAAAGCCTGACATAGCACATTGGTGATGTGCTATGCAGAGCGTTTAGCTAACTGATACAGGCAGGAGCCTGTACATTGCCTGTACATTGCTCAGTGCTTCCCCAGTGGAATTGGTCACCAGTACACTGCTCACATGTCAGCGGTGTACGAGTGTACGGATTTCAAAGGACTATAGTTATCTGAACTTCAGGTGCTTATTTTGCAAGGAAAACTAAAAGAAAAAAAAATTAAAGTACATCAGAAATATTCTTTTCATCCCATTTATAAATGGTTTTAATAAAGTTTACGTGAAAGTTTAGGTTCACTTTAAGTGAAAACGCTCCATAACATTGTGAGAGAGATGCTATGTGGTCCTTGGCTGGATTCAGAGCTCCCTCAGTCATGAGCAGAATCACTGCACTGTAGTGTGGGAAGGTGAGTAACACCTAGAGGCTATGGAAATAAGTGACATGGCAGAAAACTTTGATTTTTACGTAAGAGTTTATTTCCTGATTGTTACTAGATTGGAAGAAAATAAACTTTCCATAAGATAGCATAGAAACAGCGCACAAACATTAATGTCAGTATATATTTTCCATCCAATGCTTCAATGCTGAAGTATAGAAATGTATGCTCAGAACCAAGTAGGTTTGTGCATATCCAGCATCTAGGCCCTTGTCTCCTGCCATCAGTTCTGGAACCAAGAGGTTCTAGGTCTTGCAGCCATAATTTCAATCTTATAATATAGCCATAGCATGATATTTTCATCTTTGCGGAAAATATAACCGAAAAGTAACTAAAAACTGACTGAAAAATAAAGTATTAATTCTAGGGTAAAAGCTTGTCTGTCTGTGATCTTGAGTTTAGTGTAAGATCTACAGAAAGCAGACATCCCTGGCATCCTCTCCAGTAAGAAGGAGAGAGATGGCCCTGGTTCAGGTCTTACCGATACAGGTGTAATACTTCAACCGGGATTCCAACAGGAGACAGTTAATGACTCCGGTGGAGACTTTGTATTCCGGTGTGTTATGACATGTGCTGACACTGCCCTTCTATATTCTGAGAAGATAGCCTCACTTTGCAGATCCTGTAGTTGTGTAGGCTTATGCAGGAAGCACCTCTGATCGCACACTGTGGTCATTGGTGCACTCTTGCTACTCGAAGAGTCACATCAAACCGCAGTTCTACATGTTCACAACATGCCAACTTGATTTTGAAGGCAAATACACCTATTTTTACTGTAGAACCCACCTGGGGACCATACAGGCATGTTGCCACCCTGGTCTGATTACATTTCCAGTTACAAATTCCTCCAAAAATATAGCTACTAGGACTGGTCATCTCCTGGCATTATCAAATTATACCTTCTAAGCACTGAGCCACCCCCATTTTCCCTTCCCAAATTTTTACATGAAACAAACAGATAACACTGCACCCCCATCAATTTATAACTACAGTGGTCCCTTAACATTCAATGGTCTCAGGATACAATATTTTTAATTTACCATGGTCTTTCCTGGGCCATCGTATGTTGAAACTAGACAAATCATAAAATGCCAATCAACGTGGCCATTTCTGTGGTAAAACACCTATATTGTCTAGTAGCTCCTCTTTACGGTACAGATCAGTACTACATGTATTCTACTGCCCTTTGTCTATACCAGGATGAGTTGCTCCTTTGTACACCAGGTAAAGGTGGCTCCATTTTTTCTGGTACGCTTTGTGCTATACAGGACTCTGAATATACAATGGTCATCCCAGAACCAACTAATATAACTTGAGGGGCTACTGTACTGTGAATACCGGAAGTAGCTTCCCGACAGTCGCATGTAGAAAGCCGTGCATAGTATGTTGCTTTGAGTCTGTATCAGATTCATTTTGTGCAAAGAATCTAATCCCCAGGCAGAGAGTTGCTTTAATTTTTTATCCTAATTCTACAACCATTAAAATGCAAATGTGAATCTGTGCAAGTCCTTGTTGTCACGGCAACACTTAGAGGGCAGGGAACCGGTATCCTAATATTCCCTATGGCCAAATATCAAGTTATTGATGAAATCTGTTTTCCACCGGGGAGAATAACAGAAAAAGAATCCATTTCATACTGATTTGTTGTCAGTCTCCCAGATTTAGTCTCTCATGCTTTTCAATTAAAGTAGATTTTGAATTCTTGCAATATGTTAATCCTTTTTTGAAGAAAGCTAATACTGTGTGTTCCCTATTTACTGCAGCTATCAATCCTTGTATAGGAGGCACAGTAGGGGCACGCATTCGCTGTAGTCCCACACCACCAGCTGTGAACTGCAGGACCGGTGACCGCTCCGTTGACCGCTCCGTTGACCAATGAGGGTATAAGGTCTATACAGGTTCTCAGGGCCCCCAAAATTATAGGGGTTTCCTGTGATTTCATGAATTTTATAAAATTGCATAACATTCCTCATGCTCATGAAATTGTTTTCATTCAGTAGAACCACGAACACGTGTTAAAGGGTTTTCTAACTTCAAAATTAATACAAGGCACCTACTAATGTATTGTGATTGTCCATATTGCCTTCTTTGTTGACTTGATTCATTTTTCCATCACATTATATGCTACTTGTTTTCATGGTTATGACCACCCTGCAATCTAGCAGCGGTGGCCGTGTATGTACACTATAGGAAACAGCGCCAGCCTCTCTGGTGGCAAGGACTGAGGGTGTGCTTTTTCCTATAGTGTGCAAGCACATCCATCACTGATGGACTGCAGGGTGGTCATAGCCCCTGGAAACGAGTAATGTATAGTAGGGTTGCCACGATACCAAAATTTTGATTCAATTTCCATACTATAAAAAAGTATTGCGATACTTGCTACCATTCGATACCACGCGAAAAAATAAAACACCAAAAAAGCGGCGTGCATTCCGCATTTTATAGAACATCTGGCCCATAATAGAACAGTTCTATCCAATTTTTTGGGGGGACAAGGTGACTTTTTTCTGTTATGGCATTCACCGCATAGGAGATATTTTTTATATTTTAATAGTTTGGACTTTTCAGACATGGCGATATGTAATATGTTTATTTATTGTTTAAATATTTTATATGTAAAATTGGGAGAGGGAGTGATTTAAACTTAATATTTTGGTGTTTGTTGTTTGTTTTTTCACTTTTTTTTTTTTACTTTTTATTTACAGTAATAACTATTAGTCCCCTTAGGGGCTAGAACCCGTGTCCTATTCACCCTAAGGCTACATTCACACAACAATTGTTTTTGCAGCCTCCGATCTGCATATTTTGCGGCTCAGATCGGGACCCATTCATTTTTATGGGGCCGCAAAAGATGCGGACAGCACACCGTGTGCTGTCCGCATCCATTACTCCGCACCGTGGCCCCCGCAAAAAAAATAGAACATGCCCTATTCTTGTCCACAATTGCAGACAAGAATAGGCATTTCTATGATAGCCGCAGTATGTGCGGTCCACAAACTGCGAAACACACATGGGCGGGTATCAGTGTTTTGCGGATCCGCAAAACACAACGATCTTGTGAATGTAGCCTAATAGAGATCTATTAGGGTGAAAGGACTTCACACTCTCCCTGCTGCCCTGGACTTTGTGCACACGGCAGCAGGGAGCTTACCATGGCAGCCAGGATGCTACTGAAGCCATCCATGGCTGCCATGGTAAGCTCCCTGCTGTCGTGTGCACAAAGTCCAGGGCAGCAGGGAGAGTGTGAAGTCCTATTTCACTGCTGGGGCTCCGATCAGAACTTCCACTGCACCAATGAGGAGGAGGGGACCCTGTGGCCACTGCCACCAATGTTTTTAATACTGGGGATGGGGGGGCGCACTGCACCACCAATGTTTTTTATACTGGGGTTGGGGGATGCGCACTGCGTCACGAATGAAGATAACTAACCTTTTAATACAAACACAGGCAGCGGGTGCCAGCGGCAGAATCACATAGCCAGCACCCGACCTCTATGACAAGGCGATGCGATCCGCGGCAGTTAACCCGTCAGGTGCCGCACCGGAGGGGTTAATTGCCACTAATCACAGTGCCCTGTATTTGTATTAAAAGATTAGTTATCTTCATTGGTGGCACAGTGGCCACAGCCCCTCCTCCCCTCTCTCTTGTCATTGGTGGCAGCGGCACAGTGGGGAGGGAGAGAGGGAGGGAGAAACTCTCCTTCTCCCCTGTGCTGCTGATGAGAACATGGAGCGCGCTGAGAGCGGCGCGTGCCATATTCTCTGATGTTGCTGCGCAGCCTAATATCGGTAAAAGGTAAATCCCAGTATTGAAGCGATCCAGGTACAAAAGTATCGATTGGGTATCGATAATTCGATACCCGGTGAAACCCACACTGTGATGGAAAAATGAATCTAGCCAGCAAAGGAAGCAATACGGACAATCACAATACATTAGTATGTGCTACATTATGAATGCCATTTTCTGAAGTGAGACAACTTTAAAAATGTGCCTATCGTCCATAGTGATTCCATGTTCCGAAGTTAATTGACCTAGTTACGTGACCATAGTCTGTAAGGCTAGGTTCACATCTAGATTTTGTAAATTCGGTAGTCTTTTTCCGGCAGACAGACTACCAGACTTACCATATCCAGCACAGTCAGATACCGCCAGGCACCCTCGGATTCCCATTCACTATAATGGGATCCAGTGGGGATCTGTTCAGTTTCCGGTATAAATGCTGGCTTTCCACCAGAGAAATAATGGAGCATGCAGTGGAACATGACGGTGCCCAATAGTGTCCAGCTATTCCGGATACGGGAACTCCAGTAGTCTGTTCCTCTGACTACCAGATTTATAAAACATATATATTTGAATGAACCCTAATTCATTGTTACCAAATTTTATGACTGGCCTATGGAAAGAGTTTTTGCATGCAGTGGCTTTGCTAGCACTGGTAGTCCTGGGTGGGGATCGCCACTTTAAATTGTATCTCTGTCCCTAGGAGTCCTTTGAAAATAAACCCTTTAATCTGTGCAGTTTTGTTTGCAAGTTGATTTGAGTCCTTCAGTTGGGGAATATGTAAATGAGTTATTTTAGATGGAGCGGGTCTGACTAGGATTTACTCTCTATTATTTTGCATGATTACAGCCAGCAACGTATTAATAAAGCTGAAGCTGTGCTTATATTCTATCTGCAGCTGTGGAGCATGATTATCAGTTTTTAAAGGCAACAGATTGCAACTTTCAACCAACTTCTGCATGACAAAAATATTTCACATAACTGATAAGTTCTTCATCTCCACCAGTATTCTGAATACATGCAAATTACGCTACTTTAGCTGGTTTGCTGTTGATATTTCCTATACTAGATGACTAGCTTATTTAGTGAATGTCATTGCTTAAAGAGAACATGTCTGCAGAATCAACCCCATTAAACCATTCAGTTTGCATGGCAGGGTTTTTTCATGCTCCGATGCTCTCCCTTGCCTTGTGCTGTATCACGCAGGGTAAGGGCTGTTTGTTGGATGTTGAAGGGATGTTTACACTGCTAGGTGGTGGCTTCCGCCTGACAGTGTTGTCGGTGATGTCACCAGCTCTGATGGGCCTGTTTAACAGGGTAGGGCAGCACTAAAGCCTGCCCATTAGTGCAGGTGATGTCATGGGCTCACTGCTAGAAAGAAGCCTCCGCCTAGCAGAGGCCTGGTACGTCACCGGACCTAATGAAAAAGCCCTTGCCCTGCGCGATTCAGCACAGGGCAAGGGAGAGCATCGGAGCATGAAATATCAGAGGGGCTGCCTGGGTGAAAAAGGGGATATGTCAGGGTTCAGCACTGAAGGTTAGGTTCGGCCGAGATCCCGCGCCTGCGCACTGCTCCGCCGGCCTGGGGCATGCACACTGTGATGCCCATTGTGGGCACGGCATTGGGTCACATAGTGCGCATGCCCCAGCCGTGCAGGAGCGGAATCTCGGCCGCACCTAGCGATGACGCAAGAAAATAGGAGGACGGGCAAAGAAAGAGGCTGGGTAGGAGTATATTAAAAAGAAGGCAGAGCATCCTGGGCTCCTAACCGGGAACACCGCCCCTGGGCACTTGCGAGTGCTCATTTGCATATGCATTAAATGCTGTTTTTCTGCTTGTGCAAGTCAAAAGAAAATAACAAAGGTAACATTAGACTCATGCACAGGTGTTCTACAGAGCCATCTACTGCTGTATAAGGTCATATAGTGGTGACAGACTCCCTTTAACGTGCACCAATGGTTCCTGGAAGCACAGCAATGTCTGCAGCAACTGGGCCCCAGCAGTCGGACTGTGTCCTGGCATTGCTACAACTAGAGTAGATTGTGCATTATTAGGAGGTAGCTAGGAGGAGTATGTGAGCTGTTACAGTGTATCTGTAGTATATACAGTAGGGGAAAAAAAGTATTTAGTCAGCCACCAATTGTGCAAGTTCTCCCACTTAAAAAGATGAGAGAGGTCTGTAATTGACATCATAGGTAGACCTCAACTATGAGAGACAAAATGAGAAAACAAATCCAGAAAATCACATTGTCTGATTTTTAAAGAATTTATTTGCAAATTATGGTGGGAAATAAGTATTTGGTCACCTACAAACAAGCAAGATTTCTTCTTTAAGAGGCTCCTCTGTCCTCCACTCATTACCTGTAGTAATGGCACCTGTTTGAACTTGTTATCAGTATAAAAGACACCTGTCCACAACCTCAAACAGTCACACTCCAAACTCCACTATGGTGAAGACCAAAGAGCTGTCGAAGGACACCAGAAACAAAATTGAAGATCTGCACCAGGCTGGGAAGACTGAATTTGCAATAGGCAAGCAGCTTGGTGTGAAGAAATCAACTGTGGGAGCAATAATTAGAAAATGGAAGACATACAAGACCACTGATAATCTCCCTCGATCAGGGGCTCCACGCAAGATCTCACTCATGGGGGTCAAAATGATCACAAAAACTGTGAGCAAAAATCCCAGAACCACATGGGGGGACATAGTAAATGACCTGCAGAAAGCTGGGACCAACGTAACAAAGGCTACCACACTACGCCGCCAGGAACTCAGATCCTGCAGTGCCAGACGTGTCCCCCTGCTTAAGCCAGTACATATCCGGGCCTGTCTGAAGTTTGCTAGAGAGCATTTGGATGTTCCAAAAGAGTATTGGGAGAATGTCATATGGTCAGATGAAAATAAAATAGAACTGTTTGGTAGAAACACAACTCGTCGTGTTTGGAGGAGAGTGAATGCTGAGTTGCATCCAAAGGACACCATGCCTACTGTGAAGCATGGGGGTGGCAACATCATGCTTTGGGGCTGTTTTTCTGCAAAGGGACCGGGACGACTGATTGGTGTACATGAAAGAATGAATGGGGCCATGTATCGTGAGATTTTGAGTGCAAACCTCCTTCCATCAGCAAGGGCATTGAAGATGAAACGTGGCTGGGTCTTTCAGCATGACAATGATCCCAAGCACACCGCCAGGGCAATGAAGGAGTGGGTTAGTAAGAAGCATTTCAAGATCTCCAGATCTCAACCCCATAGAAAAACTTTGGAGGGAGTTGAAAGTCCGTGTTGCTCAGCAACAGCCCCAAAACATCACTGCTCTAGAGGAGATCTGCATGGAGGAATGGGCAACATACCAGCAACAGTGTGTGCCAACCTTGTGAAGACTTACAGAAAACGTCTGACCTCTGTCATTGCCAACAAAGGATATATAACAAAGTATTGAGATGAATTTTTGTTATTGCCAAATACTTATTTTCCACCATAATTTGAAAATAAATTCTTTAAAAATCAGACAATGTGATTTTCTGGATTTGTTTTCTCATTTTGTCTCTCATAGTTGATGTCAATTACAGGCCTCTCTCATCTTTTTAAGTGGGAGAACTTGCACAATTGGTGGCTGACTAAAAACTTTTCCCCCCACTGTAGTAAGTGTCTATAGTCATCAGTCACCATGTTATAGAGCAGGAGAAGCTGAGCAGAGTGATATATAGTTTTATGGGAAAAGATTCAGTAAAACTTAATTTATACATTTATATCTTTGCTTTTTCCACTTTCTGTGAAGAGTTTTTGGTACAGGAGGAGGTGTTTTCGATGATTGATAGCATTGTGTATATAAGTGTGCATATATAGATAGCTGTCACTCACTGCTAAAACCACCTCCCTGTACCAATAGCTCTTCAAAGGAACTGAAAAAAAGCTGAGATATACAGTGCCTTGCGAAAGTATTCGGCCCCCTGGAACTTTTCAACCTTTTGCCACATTTCTGGCTTCAAACATAAAGATATAACATGCAGCCAAGAGGCCCATGATCACTCTGGATGAACTGCAGAGATCTACAGCTGAGGTGGGAGAGTCTGTCCATAGGACAACAATTAGTCGAACACTTCACAAATCTGGCCTTTATGGAAGAGTGGCAAGAAGAAAGACATTTCTCAAAGATATCCATAAAAAGTCTCGTTTACAGCTTGCCACAAGCCATCTGGGAGACACACCAAACATGTGGAAGAAGGTGCTCTGGTCAGATTAAACCAAAATCGAACTTTTTGGAAACAATGCAAAACGATATGTTTGGCGTAAAAGCAACACAGCTCACCACCCTGAACACACCATCCCCACTGTCAAACATGGTGGTGGCAGTATCATGGTTTGGGCCTGCTTTTCATCAGCAGGGACAGGGAAGATGGTTAAAATTGATGGGAAGATGGATGGAGCCAAATACAGGACCATTCTGGATGAAAACCTGTTGGAGTCTGCAAAAGACCTGAGACTAGGACGGAGATTTATCTTCCAACAAGACAATGATCCCAAACATAAAGCAAAATCTACAATGGAATGGTTCAAAAATAAATGTATCCAGGTCTTAGAATGGCCAAGTCAAAGTCCAGACCTGAATCCAATTGAGAATATGTGAAAAGAGCTGAAAACTGCTGTTCACAAACGCTCTCCATCCAACCTCAAAGAGCTCGAGCTGTTTGCAAGGAAGAATGGGCAAGAATTTCAGTCTCTAGATGTGCAAAACTGATAGAGACATACCCCAAGCGACTTGCAGCTGTAATCGCAGCAAAAGGTGGTGCAACAAAGTATTAATGCAAGGGGGCCAAATAATTTTGGACGCCCCACTTTTCAGTTTTATTATTACAAAAAAAGTTTAAATGATCCAATAAATTCCGTTCCACTTTACAATTGTGACCCACTTGTTGTTGATTCTTCACCAAAAATTTAAAATGTTATAAAAGTTCCAGTGGGCCGAATACTTTCGCAAGGCACTGTAAATACATAAATTACAGGTTTTAATGAATCTTTTCCCACAAAACTATATATCAATCTGCTCAGCACCTCCTGCTCTATAAGATGGTACTTTTAGATTGCACTGCATGTTGTGGTAACACGTCCTCTTTAAGCCATATTCTTCTCAGTTTGATAACAATTTAGCTATAATGAGTGTTTATGAGGTCAGGAGATCCGAGATACGAGCTCTACATGAGCTGTCATCTGGCGGGACTCACAGTAAACAAAAACACACAGTCTACAAATAGACTGAAATGTAACCCGTGTCACAAAAAAACACTGAAAATGTTTAACATAGACTAACATAGTAACATAGTTTATAAGGCTGAAAAAAGACATCTGTCCATCCAGTTCAGCCTGTTTTCCTACAAGTTGATTCAGAGCAAGGCAAAAAACCCCTGTGAGGTAGAAGCCGATTTTCCCCACTTTAGGGGAAAAAATTCCTTCCCAACTCCAAACAGACAATCAGAATAACTCCCTGGATCAACAACCCATCTCTAGTAACTATAACCTGTAATATTATTATCCTGCAGAAATACAGTGCCTTGCGAAAGTATTCGGCCCCCTGGAACTTTTCAACCTTTTGCCACATTTCAGGCTTCAAACATAAAGATTAGAGATGAGCGAGCACTAAAATGCTCGTTATTCGAGTTGAACTTTTCCCGATGCTCGGGTGCTCGTTTCGAGTAACGAACCCCATTGAAGTCAATGGGAGACTCGAGCATTTTTGCAGGGGACCAAGGCTCTGCCTAGGGAAGGCTGGGTGAAAACCTGGAAACATCAGAAAATGATGGAAACACCACGGAAATGGACAGGAAACAGCAGAAGCAGCATGCATGGATGCCTCTGAGGCTGCCTAATCCCACCATTACCCCAAATTCTCCTGCAACAGCCTGGTGGTTACCCTCATGGCAATTGTGCTAACCCAGACCAAGAAAGGCGAGGCACATGCCCATCACATGTTAGCGAAGCAACGAAGGATGCAACGAAGGTCCATCACCGCCTGCAGGTGACACCATTGCTCATGCTGGCACTCCTGTGCTATCCCCCGCCCCACGACGCAGGCATAAGCCTGACACATCATGGTGACAGCGTAGTGACACCAACAAGTGACCAAGTTAGATTGAGGTAGCAGTCAAATGTCTGTAGGCGAGCCTCCCAAAAATTTGTTTTGGAGTGTCCGAAGTTGACCCTCCTAAAAAATTGTTTAGTTGACCCTTCTGTAAAATATTTTTTTTGTTTTCCCTGTTATTAGTTAATGTACAACCCATGGCTGGCATGGTGGGAATATATAGGTTTTGCGTCACAGACGGTCCACTGCACCGTTACATTTTCTTCATCATTGCCAATTACTTTTTCACCAACTGTTGTCTGGCAATGATAAAGGGGAAGGTGAATCCACTGAGGAAGAAAAGTGTCATCCTCCTACAATTCTACACTTGCTATCAATTGAAAAGGGGATGTTCTTGCCGTGGCCTTCCTCATAGTGGCCGCTTCTGCGGACGACACAGGTGGTGTACCTACTGACAGCCTGACCGAACACGATGGCAGACGGGGAGACACTCCCTCATGTAAAATTGTTTTGGAGTGTCTGCGGTTGACCCTCCTGTAAAATATTTTTTTTGTTTTCCCTGTTATTAGTTAATGTACAACCCATGGCTGGCATGGTGGGAATATATAGGGAAGCACCCAACTAGGTGCAACGAAGGTCCATCACCCATGCCCATGCTGGCACTGCTCTCCTATCCCCAGCCACACGATGCAGGCATAAGCCTGACACAGCATGGCGGTGACACCAACAAGTGACCAAGTTAAATGAGGTAGCAGGTGAGCCACCCAAAAATTTAGCCTGACGCAGCATGGCAGTGACAACAGAGTGACCGAGTTAGACTGAGGTAGCAGGAGGTGAAGCATGGATGGTAATTCGAAGGTGGAGGAGGAGGGGTTGGAGAAAGTGGCATAGTAATTCTGAGAAACCGTGAACGAGGTAGGCCCCGCAATCCTCCAAGTGGGCAGTACATGAGCGGCCCCAGGGTCAGACTCGGTCAGAGTATGTGAAATGCTCAGGGTGGCCGAACGCCGGGCTCGATGGCGGACCCGTTTCGGGTTATCGATTGTCGAAATGTTGGCTTACATCAAGTTTAGTATCTGTTCTTATCAGTTGCTGTGGCTGTTGGTGGTAAAGTGGTGAGCATAGCTGCTTCCCAAGCAGTTGACCCAGGTTCGATTCCCGTCTATCGCAGGAGGCAATTAAAAGAAGAACCAAAAAAAAATCTGTACAATATCTAATACGTCCCCTACCCGGGTAAATTGTTTGGAGAGAGGGCCTGTAGGTGGGGGGCAGGCTGGGGGGAAGGAGGTTGAGCTGGAAGTGAGTGAGAAGAGTGCCCCCTTGGCTAGCGTGTGTGGTGGTGACAACAGCTGGATGGAGTTCGAATGACGACGCAGGACCCCAACTTAAAAATTTAGCATCAACCGGTACAGTTGTCAACTATGAGATTGATCAAGTGTGGTATGTGTTCTATGTATTCTTCTCAGTTTAATACCGAATATGGCACCTATCCGGAAAAATAGTTTGGAGAGAGAGAAAGAGAGGAAAAAGACGTATTTTTAAAAGTGACGTTCAGTATAGATCAGTTAAAGAGAAAGAAAGGATTTTATGAAATGGATTTGTATCACTGAGAGCAAAAGAACCTATTTTATTATGTGACGTGCCATATAGATCACTTGGAGATAAAAAGGGGAACGTGCAGACTTGGGCTGCTATAGTGCAAACCACTATGGTGGTGACAACAGAATGAGCGAGTGACACTGCGGGAGCAGGCGAACCACATAAACATTTTTTTGTGGCCCTGTATGGCGGAGGTGACAACAGAGTGACTGAGTTAGTATGCGGTAGCTGGTGAAGCACCCAAAAATTTAGCCTGACACAGCATGGCGGTTACACCACCAGTGACTTTGTCCGACTGAGAATGCAGTGAAATGGCTTTTGTTGAGCCTCCAAAAATTTTTTTCTTTTCGGAGTACATAAAGTCTACCCTCAGCAAAAAAAAATTTTTTTTTTAAATGTCGGTACTTGCGCCTCCTGAAAAATTGTTTTGGACTGTCTGTTTGACGCTCCTGAAACATTGTTTTACACTGTCTGTAGTTTGACACTGCGGAAAAATTGTTTGGTGAGAGGGCCTGTAGGTGGACCTCCGGAAAAATTGTTTGGAGAAAGGGCCTGTAGGTGGACCTCCGGAAAAATAGTTTGGAGAGAGGGCCTGTAGGTGGACCTCCGGAAAAATTGTTTGGAGAGAGGGCCTGTAGGTGGACCTCCGGAAAAAATTGTTTGGAGAGAGGGCCGGTAGGTGGCCCTCCGGAAAAATTGTTTGGAGAGAGGGCCTGTAGGGGGCCCTCCTGAAAAATTGTGGTAAAAGAGTGCCAGTTGGACCTCTAAAAAATGGCGTTTTTTTTTTTGGTCAGCGTTAGGCAAAGACGACAAGGAGGAGGAGGAGGAGTAGGAAGAGTAGAGAAGAGGAATCGGATACATAAGTAATGTAAATCTTTAGCTGCTTTCCCCCGGAGGAGATTTGAATTCCGGTGAAATCCAGGCTTTGTTCATTTTAATAAGTGTCAGCCTGTCAGCGCTGTCAGTTGACAGGCGTGTACGCTTATCGGTGATGACGCCACCAGCTGCACTGAATACCCGCTCTGACAGCACGCTAGCGGCAGGGCAGGCCAGCACCTCCAAGGCATACAGCGCCAGTTCAGGCCACGTGTCCAGCTTTGAAACCCAGTAGTTGTATGGAGCAGAGTGATCGCTACGGACGTTGGTATGGTCAGCTAGGTACTCCCTCACCATCTTTCTGTACAGCTCCCCCCTACTCTGCCTAGACTGGG